>BQNB010001315.1:3800-142097 GCA_026074375.1 Tanacetum coccineum | reverse complement strand
TGTGTGATCTTTGATCTTGAGCTTTTGTCATTGTCTTTTGACTTTGTCTTTAGTTCTGAGATCTTTAAATCTTTTCCTTGTTTGTCTTTAATGTCTTTGCCATCTTGCGATCTTGTGCCTTGACCAACATGCTCATACTTTGCATCATCTTGAAAGCTTGCTAACAATCTTCCTTAATAAACTTAATATCTTAAAGGAAGATCTTGTATATCAGAGTTTGCGGAAGTCTTTATCTTTAATTCTTAAGCTTTCTTGATTCTTGAATCTTGATGCTTATAGTATGTCTTAGTAGTTTGAGCATGAGCATGTGGTAGTAAATTCGACTCTATTGGAATGAGGCTGCAACACCGTCCTTTGTACCTGCATTTTAAAGTTAGTGATAAACAGCAGATATGGACGAATTTGGATTTGTCATTCGTCGAGATTCAGTTGCATTAACCTTCAGTTCCGTAGGACCATTTTACAGTATAAATATTGTACCTGTGATCTGGTAGATTCAAAGAATCTCCTTGATAGGGTTTCCAGCTCAAAGCATGGGATCTTCTAATACAGAAGTATTAGATTCACCATGCTTGCTTGTTCTTATTATCGGAATGTCTCAATACAGACAACACGATATGCGTGAATCATATAGTTACTATCTTTCTGATTGAGTCGTCAATTCATTTACTGGACTGAATCGATATCCAGTTGACACAAGCTTGATCCATATAGAATCTCGCAAGTCACCTATCGCATAGATGTTTGAGACTCTGGAAGGATTTCCATTCATCACTGTGAATACTAAAGAGTATCATTATGAATGTTCTGGCAAAATCACAAGGATAATGCGTAGGACTCTTGTTAACATCTTGTGAACTTATTAGTGTTCAACAAGTGTTTGTCATGGAATGTGTCCTAATAAGATTTATTTATTGATCTCTTGGCTCTAGACTCGATTTATGTGTTTTGGTTTTAGTACTCGAAGGCTGGAGCAAATTGCCACCTATTCAATATCAACTAACTCGGAGTGAGAAAGTAAATAGAAGTCGTATGTATCTCCGTGATAAATGAAACAAGTATCTTTTGAGAGAAACTTGAATGGCTGGGAAGGGTTGTGCATTGCATCACTGGGTCCATGAAGTCATTCTTCAATATCAGAATTCATCTTTGTGAAAACCGATAGATTATGTATTGACCCGGTTTATGCTTAAATGTTTGTGGAGAGCTTCTTTCTTTAGACCATTTATCTATACATTTCTTTTTCATTCTTTAACCCCTTCAATCCTTACCAAGACGTCATTGCTAACACCTTGTTGTGATTGTTCCAGTGTTAGCTCAATCTTAGTCGGCATTATTCCCTTATTCATTCATCTTCAATCATACCTAAGGACTACTATTTATAGCTATGGATTGTCCTTGGGTAGATCCCTCTGGTTCTGGTTGGATCATAGGACTAATGCCTAACCTAACCACTTTATGACTTCATAATCATCGTGAATTAAGATGTTGTTGGGTATAAGATCGTAACCATAAAACCTTTTCCGAATAGTATAAAACACTTTGAGTCGATTAGGTCACTTCTTATTTTCAAAATCACATTTTAATTACATTTCTCCCCTTATTTTAAATAGTAATTTATTTAGTCTTTGAAATACCGCATGATTAAAATTTGTCATGAAAATCCTGTGGGGAGAAAACTGTTACAGTATGAATTATGTGGAACTTTAACTTGCTCCCTCTCAATTTTACATATATTTGACACCAAAAAAATGATACCAAGTTGTAAAATGAATATAAAATTGAGGGTGAGGTGGTGTTGAGCACATAATTTTGAAAGATTATGAATAGTCATTGAAGAATTCTTGAAAATTTGTGCTCAGACACTGAAGCATCTTATAACATACAATCTATTGATTAGTCATTATTATTATTACTGATTTGTTATTAAGAAATTTTTGATAATGTGTTGAATACATATGAATTGTCATGTGATGATGTATCCAACAACATTAAAACTTTGTTTTTCAAAAAACTCCCCCTCAAACATTGACTAATTTTGAAAATAACACCAAATGTAGAAGAATTGTCTTGTAAAACTTTATGAGGGATGGAGTGTTGAACACATAATTTTGAAAGATTTTGAATTGTCATTGAGAAATGCTTGAAAAATTGTGTTCAACTTTTTGAAAAACATCATGTTAGAAGACTTCTCTTCTAACTCTAAGGGTAAGTAAACTTATGCGTACACTTTCCTTTGTCGTTCGGGTCCGAGGTGCAATCTGAGAGCGATTACAAGTCATAAAGAAAAATTAGAAATGACATGTTTTGAAAGCATTTGAACTCTTGCTCGAACTTCATTTACACGCCCGTGTCGATGTTAATCAACATTTCTAGGTACGTAAATGTTATTGATTCCAAGAGACATGTCGAGAAGAGTCTTTTTGGAAAAAAATTTGATTTTTTTAATTTTGTATTTTCTTTTTGAAATTTTATATTTGTGTATTTGTTTTTATAGGTGTTATATTTTTGTATTTTTCTTTTCTCAAAAATATTTACAAGTCGATGTTTGATGAAATATCAAGCAGATTCATTTGCCAGAACCTCTAGTTCTGCTGAAGTCAAACATCTCATACCAATTCGTCTGACAAGGTACTGAAACCTATCTTCAAGTAAGGCTTTAGTAAACATATCAGCTAATTGGTATTCAGTTCTAAAAAAATACAATTCAATTATACCATTTTAACCTGTTCCTTGATAAAATGGTAGCGAGTATGGATATGCTTGGTACGGGAGTACTGCACGAGGTTGCATGAGATTGCCATGGTTGACTGAGAGTCGCAATACAACGGTATTTTGTTGTAGTTGAAGGCATAATCCTTAAGTTGTGTCCTCATCTACATTACTTGAGCACAACTTATAAATAACGCCACGTACTCTGCTTTTGCTGATGACATTGCAGTGCAGTCCTGCTTCTTTGACATTCAGCTAACTAATATATCACCTAGGAAATGTATTCTTCTAGAAGTGCTTTTGCTCGTATCAATGCATCCGGCATGGTTGGCATCTGAAAAAGCTGTTAGTTCAAAGCCATAATCCTTTGGATACCAGAGTCCCGTGTTAATGGTACCCCTTAAGTATCGAAAGATCCTTTTAACCTCTTTGAGGTGTTTTTCAGTCAGTCTTGCTTGATAACGTGCACAATAACATACTGCTTGCACTATGTTTGGTCTAACCCAATTTTACTACGGTAGTTAGTTTGGTCTACGAGTTTTGCACTCAAGTCTGCATCCAATTTAGGTTTCGTAGCCATTGGTGTACCAATGCTATCACATTTTTCCATACCATGTTTTTTAAGTATTTCTAAAGTGTACTTGGACTGATTGATAAAGATACCTCTTGGTGATTGGTGGATTTATAGTTCTAGAAAGAATTTCATTTCCCCCATTAAGGACATCTCAAATCTATTATGCATTAATTTTTCAAATCGTTTAGAAAATTTAGGGTTTGTAGACCCGAAAATAATGTCATCGACGTAAATTTGCACAAGTAGAATATCCTTCCCGTATCTTGTTGTGAATAGAGTAGGGTCAATTGTACCTTTAGTAAAACCTTTAGACATCAAGAAATTTGAGAATTCATCATACCATGCTCTTGGAGCTTGTTTCAATCCATATAGAGCTTTCCATAGACGGTAAACTTTTTCTGGATGAGCTGGATCAACGAACCCATCTGATTGTGCAACATAAACCTCCTCCTTCAGTGGACCATTAAGAAATGTCATTTTTACGTCCATCTGATAAATTGGAAAAGACTTGTGTGCAGCATATGCGATGAAAATCCGAACAGCTTCCAAGCGAGCAACTGGAGCAAATGATTCCTCGAAATCAATGCCCTCTTCCTGAGCATATCCCTTAGCCACAAGTCGTGCCTTATTACGAATTACAGTTTGATCTTCATCATTTTTATTCTTCCATAACCACTTTAGCTTGATTACCGTCTTGCCAAAGGGTTTGTCAATGAGTTCCCAGATTTGTAGTATGTCAAACTGATGAAGCTCTTCCTGCATTGCCTCTATCCATGCAGAATCAGCCATTGCCTCCTTAATGTTTTTTGGTTCAGCTATAGTCACGGTGAGTGCGAACATACACATTTCAGGATCTGTTGCAAGTTGTCATCTTGTTTGAAATGACTTGGATGGATTTCCATGAACTTGTTCTAATAGGTGATCTTTGGTCCATTGGTATTCGGAATCGTGTGGTTGATAGAAGGTATGCATGTTTGAATTATCAATATTGCGTGAGGAAGACTCAACAACTTCTCATACTGGTGTACAGAAAGGATTGACAAATTCATCTTGTTGGAACTGTGTATCTGCTACTTGATTATCATTGTTTTCCTCATCATTAACATTTACAGTTGGAGTTGTTGGTTCTGTAGAAGATTGAATATTCGTTATAGGTGGTGTGTCTTGTTGTTTAGAATTATCGGTGGGAAAAGAAGACTTGTTGACACTTAAAGTACATGCAGTGAAAAATTCATTGTACAAAGGACCGAATAGAAGATCCAACTCTTATTGTGACGGAGTTGTTGTATCTACTAAAGGAGAAACATTTTGTAGTTGTGGTGCAGGGTTAGAGTTTTCATAATCTGACGCCTTTTGTTGTTGGAGAACGAGGCCTGAAGTGTTATTATCAACAGACATCTCTGACATCTCTTTCATCTCATCAAATCTGAGATGTATGGATTCAACTATCAATCGGGTTCTCTTGTTGTAAACATGATATCCCTTAGACAGAGTGGAGTATCCCACCAGAATGCATGGATCCCCTTTTTATTTCATCTTGTCAAGATTTTCACCATCTTTGGTTAAGTAGCAAGTGAAACCAAAGATGTGAAGGTGTCAAATTAACTGTCATTAATGATGTTGTATGTAGTCTTCTCATGTGTGGGGATTATGATGGATCTATTTTGAGTATAGCATGCGATTGCAATTGCTTTAGCTTAAAAGAACAAATGAAGTTTAGAAGCTGAAAGCATCGTTTGAGCAACCTCAACTAGAGTACGGTTTCATCTTTCTACAGCGCTGTTCTATTCAGGTGTTCAAGGAGTAGAAGTTTGATGCTCAATTCCTTCTTCTTTAAAGGATGCATTGAGTGTCTTGTTTAAGAACTCCGTGCCTCTGTCAGTTCAAACAGAGATTATTAAGGCTTGAAGATTTCGTTGAATCATTGTGAGAAACTCTTTTAAAACTTCTGGTGTTTCATCCTTGGATCTTAGAAATAGAGTCCAAGTGTATCTGGAGTAGTCTTCGACAATTACCAGAATGTATTTCTTCCCATTTATGCTAGCAACCCGCATTGGTAAACCAATCACGACATCCTTCTTTGAACTTAGAACAATCTTTGTCTTGAATGAGCTTCTTTTTTGCTTTACTCACTTCACAAGAGGAACATAGTTTATCCTTGACATATTTCAGTTTTGGTAAACCAATCACGACATCCTTCTTTAAAAGTAAGTTGATGTAGTCAAAGTTAAGATGAGAAAGTCTTCGATGCCATAACCATGCTTGAGTTGGTGAGGCTTTAGCCATGAGACAGAGTGGAGTTGATGAAGTGGTTTCTTGAAGAGAAATTGTATAGAGATCAGATCCACGATTACCGGTGAGTAAATCATTTCCCTGAAGATCTCTAACAAAACAAGTAGATTTCCGGAAAGCAACCTCCAAATCCGCATCACAAAATTGACCAACTGAGAAGAGATTGTGATTGAGTCCTTTGACGTAATAAACCCTATTGTATCGAAAGAACATTATCCTTGAATCAAATCTCCATAACCAAGAATTGGAGCAAATTGATCATTGCCAAAACGAACAGTACCCAGATATCTTTCAACAAAATTGCACAGCAGCTTTAGATTGCTCGTCATGTGCTTTGTGCATCCAGATTCAACAATGAATAGGATGAGTTGAATAATCTACAAGAGAATTAGAGGACGATAGAATATTTGACAAATTGGATCCTAAAGTATTTGTGAGTTTCAAGACATTAGTTATCCGAGATACATTATCTATGGCAAAACTAACTCTGTTTTTCACCTTTTCATTCTTAACTTTAGGCACCCATTTCATTTTTGTCTTAGGAACCCATTTATATTCCTGATTGCATTGTTGTTCTATCCACCATTTTCATGCCTTATTCAATTTCTCATACAGCATCCTATAGTAACTCTTGGTTTTTTTGATAGTGGATTCTAATGAGCACTAATAGGCACTGCGTTAGGCTTCTTAGTTCTAGCATGCACGTCATTCAAAAATTTAGAAACACATGCATAATGATTCGAATTAAACAAACATTTTCCACATGTAGCACAGACCATGCATTAAACCTCAAAGTTTTTTGGATTTTTAACGTCAATTACACTCAATACAGACTTTGTTTTATTAGAAATAACTAGAAATCCTACTGGTGTCCTCTACTTTAGTCTCTATCCTCTACTTGACTACATGTTTCGGACACTACCTTAATTCTTTCATTTGAGTGCTCATAAGCTGTGGTCTGCTAACAATTATTTCTGAGATTACTCCTATAGACAGACAACGCGAGATAGTATTCCTAGTAGACGAGGCAAAAAACTGAGGGTGCTCTAGATTGTGTTGTCCTAGTGTTAATTCGATACATTCCTGGTTTAATCACCTTTGTATTTCTTACAACTTTCCTTATTGTTTGAGGTAAAATCTGTGCAGTGACTGGTTTTGATAAACTCTCTGACACATTAGTTTTGGGAACTGACTTTGTCTTAGAAAAACTTTTCCTCTCAAGAGAGTCTGAAAAAGGAGCCGGTTTGCCTAAACTGATGGTTTTGGAATCCTTTAAGCATTTGGTTGTCGAACAACAGATGGTTTATCAAACGTAGTTTTCACAGATTTTCCTTTGCATTTCTCGACCAGTTTCTTTAACTCACTTATGGCAATGTTCTTGTCTTGCAATTGAGCTTTCAAATATTGTATTTCATGATATTGTTCAAATTCTTTTTTAAATACATTTGATGCTGTTTCTTTGCAAACTGTGTCATTTTTCATTTGTTCTTGACATTGTTGTAAATCAAATTCAAGAGAAATCGAATGTTTTTCTAATTTAGCAAAACTTCGTGAAAGCTCATTATAAATTTATTTACTAATAGTTTCAGTTTGTTTAGAAAGCTTTTATGCAAGATATTTACAGTCTTTCACTTTATGAGCATATAGGCATTGCAATTCAGCGTGAGCATCTATTTCAGATAAAGAATGCAAATAAGAACATGTAACATCTTTTGACACACACTCTTAGAGAAGCAGATCATACATGTTTGAAAATTTTGCTTTATCAGATTCAAGTTTGTCAATTTCTTTTTTAAGGGATTCAACGTACTTTAAATCAGCATGCATTTCTTGCTTAAGTTCATGAACAAATGTGAAACTATCATTTTGTGTCTTTAGGGCAAGAGGCATCAAACATGTTTTAATTAGGATTTCTATATCATGAGCAGTTGGTGAACGAAAATGATCATGAGAATGCTTTTCCCAAGCTTGACCAACAAGTTCTCTAAAATGATTTATGTTATTCATCATTACGTTATAAGTTTGTCTACTTTTACTGATCGATTTTGAATTAGGTAAGAAAGTGATGTTTTTGAAAAAAATTGGTTTAGTTTTCACAAAAGATTTTCTCCACATTTTCTTCCTAACTTCATTTGCATGTGCCAACTGATCATGATATTCCTTTGAAGCGGGTTTAAAAATTTCATAAAGACCATTTTGCTTTGTGTAATCGTAAGGTTTCACTTTGTCTCTATTCAATTTTGATCTACTCTCTTTTCAAGAGTTAAGGTCTCTTCCCTATTAGGGGTAAATCTGTTTGCAGGACATAATTTCAATTGCTATGGAGTTCTCATACAAACATGGCTTTTCAGATTGAGCTTTCTTGAGGTACATGGGATTTGCAAAGGTTGGTCTACCATTGAATGTAGAGAATTTAGGAGCTAACATATGAATGGTTTGAATTGATTGATTCCTTTTGTAAACAATTTTATTCAAAAATCTGATTATTTCTTATTCCCTTAAAATTCATTTTGCCTAATGTTTTGTTCGTCTCTTACTTTTCTCAAATCCGCTATTTAATCCCTTTAGTTTTCTCTTTGACAAGACCTTTCTAGTATGACATTTTGTTGAAAGACCTCTGTTGTCAACTAACTCATTGACTGTTTCCTCACTTTGAACAATTATAGGCCTTAAATTTCATAAACACCTTTCCTTTGCTTTTAGATGTCAATTTCTTTTTGAGCTAATAGTCCCAGGAATTTCTTCCTTTAAACTTACGTTTAACTATTTTATGATTCGAGAGTCCCAACTTGTAACGGTCATTTAAGGTCATTGTAATGGATGCTCCCATGAGTAACCACCTTCACTTCCATAAAAAATCGATCCACGAATTAGAACTACGAAAGAGAACAAGAAAGGAGTCTGTTCTCTGAGTAGACATGACGCGTCACAAGAGAGGAAGAACTATGAGAGACATAAATGAGAGAAACTAGGATGAAGACAGATATTTATTAGTAATTTCCTAACCAACTAACTTCTTTCCAAGAGAAAAGTTCCTTAGATATAAACCATTTACGACACTTAAAACGAGTAACGCGCAGGATCACTTTAACTAGGACACAGCCGGGGTTTTTGTCTTGGCAGATTTTCTAAACCACGGAAACTATATACATTCTTCTAGATTAACATATACGAATAAGCCCCGATAACACCCAGATATACTCCGCTATTACATGAACACTTACCTAACACAATTAAAGACCGCAGCTTTCTCCATCGTAGAGTGATTCGAACTTTCCTTGTTCGACTCATCTAAATTTGAGGCTGAAGCGCGCTCTCTACCCCTATACGTTGAGGTCTTTGAACACGTAAATGAGCTTCCTTTCGTTGACTTCAATAAAATTGAGGAGCTAACAATCATCCCCCAAAGTAGAGTTCACATTGAATGAAGAGATCTCCTTCATGACCATCAGTGAGATTGCTTTTGTCGTTTAAGCTCGAGTCGTCTCTATGGTCTTCGTCTTCAGTTGTTAAGCTGGTCCTTCATGCTTGCTATCAGTGCTAAGCCATCTTCAGCAAACTGCTGTCTTTTGACCAACATGCTCAATACTATTGCATTATCTAAAGCTCTTGATTATGAGTCAGATTTTGAGCAGATAGTCACATTGTCCTCTTACACAAACAATCATTAGACAACTATCTTCTCTATACATAGAGTATGTGCGAGATCAGTAGATATTGAGCCATTTGTAAACGTGATAGAGGTGTCGTTACCCACCCGTTATTTGATCCTCTGCCATATAGTCAGTTACGTTTAGACTAGATAAACGAGGGACAAAATGAAGTTGAAAATCAATCGAGCGTCTCTCACTCGATCCTCAGAGTCTTTACTGCGTAACACTCAAGATCGCATGTTTTTATCACTAAGAATTCCATCAACCCACATAATATCATGTACTGACCAAATCGATATCCTCAGTTGTCACACTCAGCTTCAGATCACAACTAGAAACACTTCGTAAGTCACCAGTACCAAGAGCGATGAATTTTGATTGCTATGCGATCAATGCAAACAGATTCTCCATCTTCATTGTGAATACTAATAGTACACACTCGGATGTTTCTAAGGCAAATAATCACATATGATATTGCGTAGGACCTCTTTGCTCTAACAGCTTGTGAACTTGATGATGTTCAACAAGTGTTTTGAAATAGAAATGTGTCCAACGAGATTTTTAATTGATCTCTTGGCTCTAGACTCGATTGTGCACTTTGGTTTTAGTACTCAGAGGCTAGATAGCATATTTCCGACCTATTCAATATCAACGATCATCGAATAGAATGTCAATACAGATAACGTGTGGAATCTCCGTGACACGCTGAGACAAAGTTAGCTGATTGACAGAAACACCCTAATGGCTCGATGAAGATAGGTGTGCATTGCATCACTGGATCCCATGATGTCCGTTTTCCAATGTCACAATACAAGCATGTGATTCTGACAGCCATAAGTATTGAACCTGGTATTCTTTACCATGCCTTAGCTGTTGTGGTGGACGGGCTTCTTTGTTCAGACGCCCTTTATCGATACATTTCATTTGTAGTAATTCTCTCCAACGCCTTCAATGCTTAGCCAAAGACGTCATATACTAACCAAACCATGTTGGTCATTGTTACAGTGTTAAACTTAATCTTAGTACCGGCATTATTCCCCATATTACAATTATCTCACAATCATACCAAAGACTGCTATTTCTAACTTTGGATTATCTATGGGTATAGATCCTCACGAGTTCTTGGACTTGGCGAGTATCCAGAGAGGCTTGATTCCTAACCTAACCACCTTATGACTTCAGAATCGTCGTGAAATTAAGATGTTGTTGGGTATAAGATCGAACCATAAAACCTTTTCCTACTTTTCAGCACATTGAATCGATTAGATCATATTTTAATTACATTTTCTCCCCTTATTTTAAAGAATAAACACTTAGTTTTTGAAATACCTTGTGATTAAAATATGTCTTGAAAATTCGTGGAGAAATATTATCACATGAATGGTATTGGAAACCATTTTATGATAATGTTTTGAATACATAAGAGTTGTCGTTGTTGATGTATCCAAGAACATTAAAACGTTGTTTTTCGAAAAACTCCCCCTCAAGAATAGGACCAATTGAAAATTTGTTGTCTTTTGAAAACATTGTAAGGGTTGGAGTGTTGAACACACAATTTTGAAAGATTATGAATTGTCATCGAGAAATTCTTAAAATATTATGTTCAACTTTTAAAAAAACCAAATGTTAGAGGACTTCTCTTCTAACGCTAAGGGTAAGCACACTGAAGCGTACACTATCCTTGTTCTTGAGCTAAAAACATTGAATGTATTGTAAGAGAACAAAAATCTCAAGAAACGAGAAACGTTAATTTCCTCGTTGGGAGGATAAGTTAAAACTTCCTTATTTGAAGTCCGGTTATGTACTGACATTTGCACATAAGCCATATAGAAAAATTAGAAATGACATGTTTTAAAACTATTATGAAAACTCTCGCTCAATTTAATTACACACCCGTGTCAATGTAATCGACTATTTCTAAGCACGTAAATGTTATCGAATTTCAAGAGACATTTCGAGAAGAATCATTTGGAAAATTTTTTCTAATTTCTAATTTTGTATTTATATATAAATACTTTGTCCTCCATCATATCTTCTATGTGAAGGTGGAATAGATAATTCCAACTCTTGTCGTGATGTAGCTGTCTTGACTGCTAGAGGAAACAACTATTGGAACACTTTGAACTTGATGGTTCGTTGCTGTGGTCGTGAATTTCGAGTTCTGAACGGTTATGATCAGAAGTCATTTGATGAAGAACGAGGCCTGAACTGATGTGAACAGATGTCATTGCCATGAAGACTGAGGCTTGATCTGTTGCGATCAAACGTCCTATGAACATTGAGGAACGGGGCCTGAAGTGTTATTTTCAGCAGACACCATTTGACATTGATGACCGAGGCTTGAACTGCTGTGTTTAAACGTCATTTGAACTTTGTTTTTTTTGTTGAACACTATTCTGGCACTAGGGTTTCTTAGATATCATAATTTCATGCAACAACACTCTGAGAATTTCCTGCTTTTCAATTGTATAGTTCATCTGCATTTTAGGTTAATTCTTTGTGCTTTTGACCATTGAATGAAAGTACCTGCACATAAACCTGATTTTGTTTGCATGCTGAATATGATTGATAACACACTTGAACCAAGACCTGGTTCACTGACAACCTTGCCAGCAAGTTTTTTTGAGAACCTATGTCCTGTGGGATCCCTGTCCCTTTTGGTTTCTTAGATGCACTTGACTTATCTAACGTCAATATCTCTTGTTGTCTTAATGGGAATTTGCATCCTTATTCTGTGCATAGGCACGATGATTTTAACCTTGAGAGGTATTCTAAGACGCATTCATCATGATTTGCACTGACAGGCACTATTTTTGCATGTATGAGGCACATTGCAAGTCATTGAACTTTTCAAGAAGGCTTTTGTTTCCTATGTTCTCCCTAAGTGAACATCTTTGTGTTGAAACCGCCCCACTACTCATTGATGCATGCCAATTCCGTAGTTTTGGATACCAACATTAGCAGTTTTGAGTAATCTAGCCAGATCAATCATACTAGGTTTTCCAAGTCATACTACTTTGGCATTTTCCGAATAGTGCACTTTTCTTAGCTTTCTCTAGGGATAGTAGTTATGATCCAGGTCATTATGAGCCTACAATTTCTTTAGGTTGACTGAGATGACACATGCTTTGGGTTATTCCTAGAGGGCCAGGTGCAATAACATTGGTGTTTTGAACTGCTTTGATTTCTAATCTGAGCAAATACTGTAGATGACTTGTTTAAAACAAACCATTTCGACACAAAAAAGTTATTAACAGACTGTTTCGTTTGCAAATTTCTCATTATCAAGGAGAATTTGAAAAAGGAGTCGGTTTTCCTTAAACATGATGGTTTTTGGAATCGTTGAGCATTTGGTTGTTCGAAACACATATTGATATTAAAACTTAGTTTTTCACAGACTTCCCTTGCAGGTCTCGATGAGTTACTTTAACTCACTTATGCTATGTTCCTTTGGTCTGCAATTGAGCTTTCAAATCTTTATTTCATGATAATTGTTCACGTCTTTTTCGAAATACATTGAAGGCATTTTCTTTCAAACTGAGTAGTTTTTTCATTTTGTTCTTTAACAATTGTTTTTAGAAGCAATCAAGAGAAAATCGAGTGTTTTTCTCAAGTTTAGAAAAAACTTTTTAACAAATTATTATGAACTGTCTTGTTACATATTCAGTTTGTTTTTCGAAAGCTTTTGTGCAAGACATTCACATTCTTTGACTTTATGAAGATACAAGCATTGTAATTCAGTATTAGCATTTAAATCAGACAGAGAATGCAAATATGAACATATAACATCTTTAGACACACACTCTTCGAGAAGTAGATCATAAATGTTTGAAAAATCAGCCTTTTCAGATTCATAGTTTCATCCAACCCTCCTTTCAAGGGAATTAACGTACTCTAAATCGTTATTCATTTCTCTTTTTAGTTCATGAACAAAACAATGACTGTCCAGTATAGTTTTGTCTGAAAGAGGCATTAATAAGGTTTTGATCAAACTATCCATCTCTAGTAGTTTTGGGTTAGGAAATTCACTATTAGTATGCATAGACCAAGTTTAGTTTACAAATTGTTTCTAAATGATTGAAGATTGTTTGTCATTCGTTATAAACTTGTCTACATTACTAATGGATTAGAAATGGGTAGAAAAGGACACGTTTTTTAGCAATGTTTGGTTATGTTTCATGTAAACGATTTTTCTCCACATGTCTACCAAAACTTCTTTATAGCTGCTTTCCAACTGATCAAGAATAGGTTTTGGATGGTGTTTGAAAAGTTTCATAAAGACTGTTTTGATATGTGTAATCATATGGTATCACTTTTGTCTTAATCCAATTTTGATCTACTCCTCCTTTTCAAGAGTCACGTTCTTCCCCATTGGGGCAAATCTGTTTGCAGATCAGAAGTAACATATTGGGAACTCATACAAACGAGGCTTTTCAAGATTGAGCTATCTTGAGTACTTAGGGATTAGAATAATGTTGATCTACCATTATATGATTGCCATATTGGGTTCTAACATATGAATGGTCTGAATTGATTTGATTGCGTTTATAAAGAAATTCATTCAAAAAACTTAATTTGTTTGGTCCATTCAATCAATTTGTCAATATCTCTTCATTCCTAAACCTTTTAAATTCCGAAATGTATCTTACTTTTCCTTTGAGTTGACCTTCAAATTGTGACCCTCTTAACAGACTCTTTTTTCATACTAGCTCATCGTGTTTCCTGATTGACAACTGAAATTTCAATAGTGTTTATGGTTTTAAACCCTGTTGTATGTCAATGTCTAAAGAAGCTAATATCCTAGAGTTTCATTTAACTTTGGTTTGAAGTAGTTTTTATAATCACTCGTTCGGTCATTAAGGCCGTGTACTTCTCAAGCTCAGTCTGTTTGGTCTGAAGTGCAATCAGACAACTATCCTCCGACTAACTAGTAGCCTCCCGCTAAGCCCTACTAGTTCTCACAAGTTAGTTTTGCACTCTATATCATCTTTCCGAATAACTTCTTGATTCAATGATGCGTTTGTTTTCTTTAATTGCTTTATAATCGTTATGTTTTCCTCATATCAAGACGTTAAATGCATTAAATTAGCAAGCAAGCGCAGCATGCTCATCACCAACATTCGCAGCATTTGGTCAACCTGATTATCATTATTACATATATTTGATGAATCAGGAGTGACATTGCTATCATCCTTCTCCAAAACATATGTGTCATTAATGGATTCAGGTTGCTCAGAATGTCGTCTTTCATTTGCAAACACATTACTTGCATCATGATTTTGTACCTGTTCCAATGGCGTATCAATAGAACTTGATTCTGCAGGTAAGACTTCCTGAATCTTTGCATTGAAATCGTAATGTGCTATCCAATACCTCTTTGCAATACTATTCAACTATATAATCCCACTGCTTGTTTCATCTCCTGAACTTGTAACCGATGATTGAACCTCTTGAACCTTGCACTGTTGAATCTGCAACTGTCTTTCACTCAACTTTTTCAACGTCATCTTAAGCTCTTGCTCATGACTTGCTCTTTCTATTATACATTGCTCAATGGAGTTCATGTTCTGGATGATTGTTTCCTTGAATGTTTGAGCTGTCATTTTAGTGTAATCTCTGAAGATTTCTATTACTTCTCGATCTGGATCTGATGAAAAAGATCTTGAATAAATATTGAGAGGCTTTAACAAGTCAGAGTTAATGAACCTTTCAAACTGAACTTTGATCACACTAGAGCGGATTTTTGGAAATCCATCCTCATAAGTGTTTCTGCATTGAGAATGTTTCTAAGTTATTCATGTGTTGAGAAAACTGAAATCTTTGAAGGTTCTGACAACTATCACCAAAGATTGTGCAAAAAGCTTGTGAAACAAATATACTCTGTCTTTCGAGAAGTTGATGGTTGATTTTAAGTGTAATTTAATTTTGTTCAAGAGTTTTTCTTTGAAAATCTTTGCTTGCCATCTGCAGTTTTCTGTATCTCTGTCCTCTAAAACTGAACCCGAAGATGAAGTAACCTTTGTTCCCATTTTATCGTGAATTATGAAGTGTGAAAATTTTGTTGGATCTTAAGTGGATATGATGTGATTGAAGTTGTGGTCTTGTATGCAATTCACGTTCACGGGATTTTACACGTCTATGATTAAAACCGATAAATGAATTAACGGGATTTTACAAAATCAATAGAAAACCGTGAATGATTTGATTCGGAATCAGCGGCCAATGAGTTAATTGTATAAAAACAGATAATTTTCTGGCTAGGGTTACAGCAGATTGTTTAAATAGGCTCACCAATCTGAAACGGGCCTAAAAATACAGATGGGCCGTGAGCTAGAACAAAAACAAGTCTAACACAAATTCCAAAAAACTGAAAAATGTCAATAACTCATAGTAAACGAGGGTTTTGGGCCTCGAAAAATCCTTAACCAGCTAAAGGGTGGCTACAGCGGCTTCCGTCTCGTTTTTCTCTTCGATTTGAGAGGTCACGGGCCTGAAACGGACTTACGGATCAAAAGTTATGGCTGTTTTACTGAAACCCTTTTCTTCACACAAGATTTCTAGATAAAACGCAATGCTATCTTTAACCAAAACGCAGTGACTTTTGAATCAAAACGCAATGAACTTTATCAAAACGCAGTGGTTGAGATTTGGTCAAAACGCAATGAAATTTAAGCAAAACGCAACGATCTTTATCAAAACGCAGTGACTTTTGAATCAAAACGCAATGAACTTTATCAAAACGCAGTGGTTGAGATTTGGTCAAAACGCAATGGTTGAGATTTGGTCAAAACGCAATGAAATTTAAGCAAAACGCAACGATCTTTATCAAAACGCAGTGACTTTTGAATCAAAACGCAATGAACTTTATCAAAACGCAGCTTGAGATTTGGTCAAAACGCAATGCTCAAAACGCAGTCAATATAATATTCAAAAATATCCAAAACGCAACCATAAAAAATTTCGAAATAGGGTTTTGATTATTTTAATATTTTAAAATTTCTTCTAACCAAAACGCAATGATTGCGTTTTGAACCTGTTTAATAAAAAAATCAAAACGCAACAAGAAGAAAATCAAAACGCAACAAGAAAAAATCAAAACAGCAACAAAAAAAGTCAAAACTCAACAAGGAACTTTTTCCAGTTTGTCAAAACGCAACCTAGAAAAATCGATATTTTTTCAATAGCAAAAATCGCCTTATAATCATCCCGTTTTGACACTTTTAACTTGATTTCTCTGCACAATTAAGCTACCTTATGCTAGATCTGCTTACTAACATAAACATTTCACACATCTAGATCATAAAAATTCGGGTTTGATTTTTTTTCTATTGACTTATCTTTTTGAACCACGAATTTGATCTTGATAAACCACAACGAATCAACCAACGAATCCACAGACGTAGCTCTTGATGCCAAGTGTAGGATCCCAATAACCCTTCACTTCATACAATAGATCACAATTAGAACTAGAAAGGAGAAAGAAATAGTTGTTCTAGAGAGAGAAATAAGAGAAAAGAGAAAAGATATTTCTTAGATATTTTGAACAACTTACTTTTCCAAAGAGGAAAAGTTCCTTAAATACCCCCGACAACTTAAAAGTGACCGCGGGATATGTAAACTAGGTCCCAGGCTCGGGTTTTGCTTGGGATAAACCCAAAACATAATACAATATAATAAACTATCGAGCCCGATTCCCGATATTATCCTATTACAACATTAACTAATTAAAGACCGAAGCTCCATCGTAGAGTGACCGAACTTCCTTGTTCGACTCAATAAATTGAGGCTAACAGTCATGTACGTCTCAAGCTCAGTCTGTTTTGTTTGAAGTGCAATTAGGTAACTATCGCGAGTAGTATTAGACTCCTCAAGATTGAATTTGTACTCCTTCAATTCTTGAGTCAATGATGTGTTTACTTTCTTTAATTGCTTTAAAATCTTTTTGTTCTCTTCAGTATCAAGTGTTAAATTTGCAATTAAATTAGCAAGCGCAGCACGCTCATCTTCAGCATTTTGGTCAGTCTGAATATCATTATAACACATATCTGGTGAATCAGGAATGACATTACTATCAACCTTTTCCACTACACATGTGTTACTAATGGATTCAGGTTGCTTAGAATGCTATCTCACATTTGCAAACGCATTATATTAGCATGTATTGAACCGTTCTAATAGGCTCTATCACTGCTCAGAATTTGATTTTAGGGGTAAGACTTCTTGAATCTTTGCCATGAAACTGTAATGTGCTTCCAATTCTTGTTCATCAATCTCTTCATCCATGTCCGCTAGCCAATCAGCTTGCTCTACTTGTAATGGAACACCTTTCTCAGCTTGTTTGCACAGCAACATCATTTCCTTATGATATGTGTAGTCTTTTACCCTTTTGGTTTCCTGCATTCCTTAGCAAAATGACCAAATTCCTTGCAATTAAAACACTGTATCCCCGTCTGCTGCACTACCTGACTGCCTACAGTCTCCCTAGCCCTATCAATAGTCATTGTCCTCTGATTCCCAAACTGCCCAGTCTGATTATCATTCTTGTACCTTGGAGTAGTATCCACATTCTTGTTTCTAGAGTTTGAAGAAGTTCTGAGGTTGTTGTTGGTAGGTTTGTAGAGCTTTTAAGTACTTTGCAACGAGTGCCAAGTTTTTCTGCATATCCTTATCTCTCTTAGCTTGTTCTAGATCACTGTCTTCTTCAGAAGCAGACTCAGATAAAGGTGTGATTGGTTTGGCTATCTCTTTGCCTTTGAGTTTGGTAGTTGCATTAGATCTGGTGGAAGATGATTGTTTTGATGGTGGTGCATATGATTTGTGAGATTTTGGTGCTTGATAATAAGGATCTGGATATTGTTGAGCAGAAGCAACAAGTGCTAATGGGTTAGCATTCTTGGCTATTCTCTCAGCACGAATTTCATTAACTTCCTTTTGATACTGTTTTAGAACGTCAAAGAGCTTGTGATATGACACTGTGTCCAAGTCATGATTTTGCTTTACAATTGTCACAAATCTTGACCATTCTGGTTGAAGTTGTTAAAGAAACTGAACATTGACTTGCATCGTAGCAACCGTCAAGTTGTTTCTTATCATTTCATTTATCATCTTGTAAAATCTTGAGTAATATGACTCCATTAACTCTTCATCATGAGAAGTGAATTTTCTAAACTCCCAAAACAAATTAGTCTTGACATCTTGAATGTTAAGACATTCACCTTGTTGTAGCCTTTCAATAGCTATCCACATTTCATGAGTTGTCTTGCAAGCATCAACAGTTGAGTAGATTTCATCCCCAATTCCAGTCAATAGCAAGTGAATTGCTTCCTTTCCTGATTCATAATGTTCTTTGTTTTTAAGGAACATATTCAAGATTGTCTCAACTGATGTGCGTTCTGGAACTACTGGAGAATCATTTGTTGCTTCTTTAGCTGGAATGATGACAGTAGTAGGTATGTAAGGACCTTGTAGAATGCATTTCCTCAGTGCATCACCATTGGGTCTTGTATCAATGTATCTTAAGAAACGTGATTGTCACTAAGCATATCTTCCTGGTGCAAGCATTGGTGGACGATCCTTTGAACCAGCTGCCATAATGTTGTTATGCATTTGATTATCGGTTATGAAAGTTGTAATCGGAGTAGTCATGATGAATGATTGTAGAATTATGAAGTGAAAAATGATTTGTAGGATCTTAAGTAGATGTGTTGTGATTGAAGTTGTAGTAAAATGAATGCAATTAACGTCCACGGGATTTTACAAATCTATGATATAAACCAAGAAAAGAAGTGACTTTTATGGAATTTTACAAAATCAAGAAGAAACCGTGAATGTAAAATTGTTTGTAATTAAGGTTTGTTTGTGTAGGATTAATAGTCTTTTAAGTCATTTTCCTTGATTAAGGTTGATGGTTTGTTATGGTAAAATTATTTGTCATTAAAGTCCTTGTCCAATAATTAGTTTACCGAAAATTATCTAAACCGAAATTGAAATCACCGAAAATGGTTCAATAGAAAATGATTTTCGGTACTGGTAAGTTTTGAACAAACCACTGCCACTTTTATTACAAACCGCTGGCCAAAAAAACTGATCAAACCACTGCCAAACAGATAAGCAAACCGCTGGCACAGTAAGTGGTAAACCGCTGGCAGTATTAGGATCAAACCGCTGCCTACTTTAGTTTGACAAACCGCTGGAACTTGCAAATTTAAACCGCTGCCAATTAATTTACCAAACCGCTATGGACTTTTTAATTGGACAAAATTTCGTTTAGTGGGACCATGAAAAATAATAAACCACTGGAGCACCTGTATAAACCGCTACGTAGAGGTTTGGTTAAACCGCCACTAAATGAAATAATAAACCACTACTAAACCAAACCGCTACCAGTGCTTGATTTTTTGTTTTCTTGTACTAGATCGACTACCTAACAAAAACAAGTACACGTCTTGATCTTTTGCTTGTATTTGGCTAGCAAACAAACTAAGTTGTACTAATGAGCACCAAAACGCTACATATAATACCTTAATCTTAAAATAAGTTTAAAAATAAGCGAATAAGCAAAAACCAAACCAAATAAGCTACTTAGCTACACGAATAAGCCATAAAATTATAAAACTAAATAGCTATTTGATGGATTATCAAGAAAGAACAAGTGTTTTCGAGTGTAGCTCCAAAAATAAACCAAACCACTATGATGATCTTAAAAATAAGCTGAACCAAATAAGCTAAAAAAATCTAACAATAGCTTATTTAGACCACAAAATAAAGAACCAAGGAAGCTATAAGATAGACAAACAAGAAAGAGCAAGTTTTGTTAATCCAATAACCACAAACCAAAATAAGTCGTGGGCTTATAGAACCAAATAAGCTTCGAAAATAAGCTTATGAACCACAAAATAATCACCTATCTACCCAAGGCTCTGATACCAAATGTCAGTAACCCGAAATCACTCACTTTACCATGTTAACACAAGAATCAAAGGTAAGAAGATGAGAAGAAAATAGGAAGAAGTTAGAGAGAGAAAGAGATGGTGGATTGAACAAAATGTAAAAGCATACAAATGACAACCAACCCTTCTCCATTGTGGGGAAGGGGTATTTATACTTACACTTAGACCGGCTTTTAGTGAGCTTGTTAGGCCGTGTGTTTTGGATCATAGGCCGGGCTCGGGATTACATTAGGCTTAAGCCCAATACACATACAATATTAGATTAACTAACGAGCCCGATACCCATTTCTATCCTATTACAATGATTACTAAATAAAGACTAAGAATTCTAGTTTGACTTAATATTCTATGGCTAACACTTCATCAACTCAAGCATGGTTATGGCATCGAAGACTTTCTCATCTTAACTTCGACACCATTAACATGCTTTCAAAGAAAGATATTGTTATTGGTTTACCAAAGTTGAAATATGTCAATGATCAATTGTGTTCATCTTGTGAACTGAGTAATGCAAAAAGAAGCACATTCAAGACAAAAACTATTCCAAGTTCCAAAGGACAGTTAAATTTGCTTCATATGGACTTATGTGGTCCAATGCGGATTGAAAGCATTAATGGAAAAACCTACATTCTGGTGATCGTTGACGACTATTCTCGATACACTTGGATTGTCTTTCTAAGAACCAAGGATGAAACACCAGAAGTACTTAAAGACTTTCTCAAGATGATTCAACGAAACCTTCAAGCCCATGTGATTACTGTTCGAACTGACAGAGGCATAGAGTTCTTAAACAAGACATTCCATGCATACTTTAAAGAAGAAGGAATTGAACAACAAACGTCGAAAGACAAAACCATACTCTGGTTGAGGCTGCTCGAACGATGCTTTCAGCTTCTAAACTTCCTTTATTCTTTTGGGTTGAAGCTATAGCAACCGCATGTTACACCCAAAATAGATCTCTTATCATCCCCAAACATGAAAAGACACCATATCACATCATTAATGACCGAAAATCTTCTATTAAACACCTTCACATCTTTGGTTGCACTAGTTACATAACGTGAAGGATATCTTAACATACACAAGGTATGGATTCAATCTAGGGTTTAGAGAGAGAAAGAGAGGTGGTTAGATGAACACTTAGTGAGAGAAATAAAGAAAAGAATATTAGATTACTATGTGAAAACAAATGAACAACCAACACCCTTTCCATAGCATGGAAAGGGTTTATATACTTACACATAGGTGGCCGGTTAGGCTTTTACCATGGGCTTACCATGGGATTTAGCTTAACTAGCCTATTAAGTTTCCAAATATTATTTTACGAGCTATCTAACGATATAATAGAAGTGACTGATACTTTTTGTTGTCCCAAGGGTAGAATACCTCTTGTTGGATCCCACTTCAATAGATCGAATTCCTTAAGCTTGTTTAAGGTTTAGTTATATTAGATAAATCTAACATAACTATAGTAGAAATTTTGTTAAGTGTATTAAAGATTATGCGAAATCTAATCTTTAATATTAGAAGAATTCTTAATGAAACAATAACATAAGACAATATAATTCAACAATAAAAGCTCACAAATAATGCGAATACTCTCCTAGTATTATGGTTACAAAACCTTGAAGCTATGAACTATACGACTTTGTATATTTTTCTAGATTTTGATAATATATCAAGCTCTATGCCCTAGGACCTCCTTTTATACACCAAGGAGTCCTAGTCGATTTATAATATATTCTTAAAACTTAGAATATTCTCTATGATCTATTCTATAAATAACTAATACTTATTACGTAAGTAATCTTGATCTCCAATTAATCTTTATCCTTTCTTCTGTCTTTATACATTCTCTTCTGATAGTAGAAACTCTTTCAGCAGTCTTAATCTTTGAGCAGTTGTAACTTTTATACTAGCAGCATTAACTTAGCACCAGCAGTAGTAACTTATACACTAACAGCATTAACTGTGTACAAGCAGTAGTAACTACTTAGAATATTTTCTTCAATCTTCACCGGCAGTACTAACTTTATACTAGCAGTACTAATATATACTAGCAGTACTAACTTTATACTAGCAACACTAACTACTTAGCATATTTTTCATTAAAGTTAATAAACAACACTAACTTTAGCTTAGCAGCAGTAACACAAACCTAAGCAGCAGTAACTCTAAGATCATCAATAAGTCTTTTAACCCAACACTTTTTTTATTCCTAACAATCTCTCCCTAAAGGATGTCACTCCATTTTATAAAAACTTAAACTTGGCATACTATGCTTTGTCTTCAGCCTTGTGCTTGCGGACTTTAAACTTCAATCATTAACTTGTGATATGTTATAGTGATCATAGACTTTAGGCTTGAGCTTGTTTCATATAGCTTGACTTGTATGCGAACTTGAACTTCTTTGAGATCATAAACCAAACATAATCTCTTATCACCATCTTGAGACATTATCGCCGTCTTGTGTACTTGTGACTTTTGGACCAACATGCTCATACTTTTCTTGAGATTGAAAGTTTGAATAAGACATCTTTCTTGAAGTTCTTTAACTTTAACACTTTGTTGCTTTAAGAAGGACGTGCGGTATCAGAGTAGCGGAAGTCTTGAAACATGTACTTGAGGTTTCATGATGTCTTTATGTATGTCGATCGAGTATGAGCATGTGGCTATGAATCTTGACTTGTCTTGATCTAATAGCTGCGACCATCGGGATTACCTGCATGAAAGGGTTAGTGATAATCAACATGTATGGACGAAAGTGGCTTTGTCACTTCGTCGAATACGGTTGCAATAAACACGGTTCCCTGTTGATGAGTATAAATACTGCCTGTGATCAGGTAGAATTCCGAAGAATCTCCTTGACAGGGTTTCGCACCTTTACTAGCCGTTCTCATTACCGGAGCGTCTCAAAGCAGATAACACGGTAAGAGTGAACTGGTAAGTTACTATCTTCCCAATTAAGCCGTCAATTCGTGTTCAGCTTTCCTATGTCCAGATACCCTTATGAGGCTTCCCATGGACATAAGATTGAAAATTAATTTAGGAAAATCAGTAGGTGTGCCAAGATGCAAACGATTTTTATGACACATGGTATGTGCTTAAATACACATACTTTTTACCTAATAAAACGACCCTAAATAACCAAAAACAGATGAAAAAATATAGTGTATATGTGTGTTTTGGTTATTGTGCTTTACAAGTAACGGATAAATCACAAAAGGACAAAAATCAAGCAAAATGGACAAAACTGAGCACGAGAATGGGAAGAGTACGAGAAATCAAAGCCGAAGGCATAGACGTCCTTAATGGGCCAACCAGTTCCCATTTTAATGAGCCGGGTCAGCCCATTAACATGATATCTATAAATCCTTAAGCCTTTTATATAAGTTTAAAATCCAAAACCATTTAAACCCTTTAACCCATTTCCTTGGCCCAAATATCAAATCCAAGCCCAACACCATTTTTATAACACTTACACGGGTCAAACCCTCCCTTGGTCAACTTTACTATTTATCTATCCTCCTCCTTCTCATTTTCTTTTAACTGTAACACATTTAGTGACGGGTAAATTTCCCTCATTCCCACACCATTCACCCACACCCTCAAGTGCTTCTAGAACATCAAATCTGACAACTCTGACACCCTCATTGACACGCTGGCAATCCTCTATGCTGTGATTGGTTGAGAAACGTGGGGAGGATCCAAGGGATGAAAGAGATGATTGAATGATTCAAGGGTTAGGATTGAAGTTGGGGGAGCGTCTCAAGAGCCTAGAATCTTCCTCACATCACTATAAATAAAGGAGTTTTCACACAGAGATGGGACGTGTAGAATTTAGCTTAAGCTTTTTAGTAATTTAGTAGCTTTTAGTTGTTTCAGCTTAATTTTCATGTAACTTTTCTTTTCAAAGCATTGTAAACATTTGAATATTAATAAAATTCTGTTTGATTTAAATTCGTGTTTAATTCAAGTTTTTCTCTTATGCACTTATGTTTTAAATAAGCTCAAATTCAATTTAATAACTCTATAAGCTCTCAATTACTATATAAGCTTGCTTATACTAAGTTAAGCCTTCAAAAGCTTAACTGAGTTTAGAGATTCACTTTAATCTTCCTCTAAATTACCTCAGATTTTATTTGGATGATAAGCCAATAATGGATGGGCTTATTGGACCTTACTAGCTTGTGCAAACAAGCTAGAGCTTGTAGATTTAAGCTCTTGAGAGCAATTTAGATTCCTGTTTAGCTGGAATCAAGGTACAACTCTTATTTCATTTTCTAGCTTATTTTCATATTCAGCTTATTGCACTGCTTATTTGCTTATTTCTCCTTATTAATTGCTTATCTGAGCTTAGTATGTCTTATTTTATCTTAAAATGTTTAAATGTTAGATTAGTAGGAGTTTAAATTAAGTTTTAAAGTTTTTAGAGTTAATACTGCTAGTTACTGGTCTAAATTATTTATTTAATAGTAGCTTATCAACTAATGCTTATTTCTTAATGTGCCTTTTTCATTAGTCTTTTCTAGCTTATTTAGAGTTGTTTAATGTTTGTTTTGGCTTATTCTTATAGCTTAATGTATAAGCTAAATCTGTTTTTGGTTTGTAGCTTATGATAAGTGCTTATTAGTCCTAATATTTTAGCTTAAAGTTAGTTTAAAGTCCATCCTTAGAGTCTGCTGTCTTATAGGATTTTAGGGCTTTTGAGCTTAATTTATTAGCTTATTTTGAATCTTTTATGCTTATTAAGTTTAGTGCTTTGTCTGTTTTGCTTTTTAGCTTATTTCTTTTGCTTATTAGTTCATTAAGTTAGCTTAAAAACTAGTAGTTAAGCCCTCTTTAGCCTAAATTTAAATATGCTGTCTTTTTGCTTGTTAAATGCTTATCAGCTTATTTTGTTAGCTTATTCTTGCTCATTAGTGCTAATTAGGTCTAGGATTTGTTAGTGCTTTGTCTGTTTTGCTTTTTAGCTTATTTCTTTTGCTTATTAGTTCATTAAGTTAGCTTAAAATCATTTAGTTTAGTTTAGCTAGCTGTCACTTTCTTTAGCTTATTTCTGGCTTATCTTTTAAGGTTTAGTTATAAGACCTTTTATTAAATTAGCTTATTTTCATTTATACTTTAGCTTTTTCAAATAAAAAAATAAAAAAAAATTTGTAAAAAAGAAAGGCTACAGGTTTTGCACTTGTGACCTCTCCTTTATAATACCAACACCTCAACACACACACACACTCTTTACCAGTAGCGCCCTTGGGACTTTTCTGTCAACCATTGCACCATTTATTATTTAACCTCAATTTTAAGTTTTAGCTTAATTGCTTATTTGATTTTTCCTGGCTTATTTATAAGCACGTTTTTAGCAGTTTTATTTTTTAAACATTAGCATTAGTGTTAAGTACTTTTAGTAATTTTTTGGAATTTTTATAAAATAGTTTAGCATTTTTAGTATTATTTTTAGATTAAAACTGTTTTTAATTCATAATAAATAAAATAAAAATAAAAAAATACAATTCTTTTTCCTAAAATTATTTTTTAATCATTTAGGGCTTTTAAAAATTAGATTTGCATTTTTAGGGGTAAAATTTGATTATTTAGGATTTTATGTCGCGTTTTAGAATTCCTGCTCAGTATTTTAGAAATTAGAAAATTCTTCAAATCCACTACAAACAACATCTTTGCGATTATCTCTTGCAAATCATCTAATACTAAATGGTACCTTTCCGTACTGAATTTCAAATACCTTACAATGTCTTTTATATGTTGCTCAGGTTGTCTGATTCTACTGACAGCTTCTTTCTGTTAGCAGATCTCTACATATATGTTTTGTTTTCTCCTACGCTATCTTTTAATCTCCATCTATCAAATACTGGAGATGATTCACTCGTCTAAGTTATAATGACTAAAGTTTACTCTTGCTGACTAATTATAAGAATACTTAAGAAATTTTTATTATATATCGAAACAATGTTTGGAAATCGATCTATCAAATTCTTTTTTAGCCAGCACCCACGCTTCTATTGACTGGGTGGAGAAGTGTACGATTCTCATTCGAGCGAAGTATTTTGAAGGTTAGTGCCAATTAAAGATCCTTCCCCGTGTTAATTTACTTTGTATAAAACTTAAAAAAATAATTGTTGTGGTCACTATTAGTAAAAAATCTGTTATCTTTTTGACTTGTTAAAATAAAATCTTATCAGCTTATTTTGGTTTACTTAAAAAATAATTCTTGCTTCATTAGTGCTAATTAGAGTCAAGGATTAGGGTTCTTGTTTTCCGGCTTTTAGATTCTAAATTTAGCGTCCTAGACATCTTCCACGCGGCTGTTCCCCTCGCCGTTGCACCGCTCCGGAAACCGCGCAACCCCCACCAAACGAAACCGTAAACTGCACGCCATAACCCAGACAGTCGCCCAGCCTAAAACTTACTGGCTAAACTTAACAGAGTCAACACAAAACCTAAATAACCTAACAACCGGCCCCCAAAAGACAACCCCGCATCATATAACCTATATCCCTTACGGCTTATTATCCCAACCCCACTCACCCCCCGCCCAAGACCCGCCCCCGCCCTGTCACCCGTAAACGTCCCCCAGATCCCTCACCAAACACCTACATCCCCCACCCCACCCCCCACCCCCCCTCTCATTACCCGACGCGCCCGTCCAAGGGCCTGTCAAAAAATCTGTACAACCCTAATGGCACCCATTATTAATTAACCCTCAATTTTAAGTTTTATAGCTTAACATAGCTTATTTTAGATTTTTAAAGTTCCTGGCTTCATTTTATAAGCCACGGTTTTTGTCAGTCGCCAGATTTCTTTTTTCACACGCTTCTTAGCCTTACCCAGTGTTCCGTCTATTTATTAACCCGCGTCCAATTATATTGTGCCTAAAAACCCCTCCGAAAAACGACGCCAAAAAAACGTGACAACGAAAAACCAACACCCCCAGAAAAACACCAACCCTCCACCCACCCACCCCCACCCCCCCACCCCAACAAAAACACCCCAACAAAAAAAACCTTTCCTTATCCTCATAACGGGCTTGATCCACAAACGCAAAGCCAAAAAACGGTACCCCATAATGCTACAATCTAGAATATACGTCGCAGTAATTACTCCTTTTCCGAGAAACGAATTATATTATACGACTTAACATCCTTAAGTTGCCACTTCATTGATTAGCTTTATCTATTTCTTGCTTCCCTTTGCGTTTATTCATTTTTAGAATTAGAAATCAAAAACAAAAATATTCGATATTCAAGCATCAAACAAAACACTTTTGTGAATTTCAAATTCACCTCTTGTCGGGATACGACATCCGGGAGATAAAATATTGTTTGTCCTCAAGCAATTTTCTTATCAAACGGGATACTCTCTATACTATAATTAATTTGAGATATTTAGGATATATATTTTATTATATATAGACTATTTGGATCGAATCAAATTTTTGGCGCCGTTGCCAGGGAAGAGGTGTACGATTTTCGCGAAGTATTTGAAGTTAGTGCCTTGAAGATCCTTCCCCGTGAAGTTATTGTTTTCTATTTTCTATTTTCTTTTATAAAACCATAAAAATACAAAAATATTTTGTTTTCAAGTTATTTTATAAAATACCAAAAAAATTGAAAAACATAAAAATCAACCGTTGTGTCACTTGTGAAAACGGCTCACCTTTAGATTTACAAACTATAAGAGAGGTTTAAGGAGGGTCGATCCAACGATCTTCGACCCGAAAGGAGAAGGTTTTTAAAACGCTTCGCGCTTACCCGCTCCTCCGCTTCTTTGTGCGTTTTTCTAGAGAGCTACCGTACACTTGTTCGATTATCGGTTTCAAAAATATTTTCGTTTTATCTTATTTTTCTTATCTTGTTTTTAGTGCATGAGCACTCGCTCTAATTCTTCTAATCTATTTTCTCCGCTTCGAGACCCCGAGAGTCTTATTCGACGAAGGAATTTAGGTGAACCGTCATCTCTTTTCGACTTTGAAGAAGTTATGAGCATTCCTCATAATAACATGGGACCGCCTCCTGCGGGGCCCCCTCCTCCACCAAATAATGGTCCACCTCCGGTGGTGAGACCTAACGGGCAAGCTCCCCGATCAATGGAGGAGTTGTGCCAACCGTCTATAGATGGACGGGGCGGACCAATTGCCCCGATTCCAATTCAAGCAACGGATTTTGGACTTCGTCATCACATGATACAACAAGTTCAAAATACTTGTCAATTTCACGGGTTACCGGGCGACGATGCCAATAGACATATTGATAAATTTTTGGAAATTACTCAACATATGAAACAAAATGGGGTCTCCGATGACGCCCTTCGCTTGTCTCTTTTCCCATATTCCTTGACGCATCATGCTATTGCATGGTATGATCGCCTTCCAAGGAATTCAATCCACTCTTTCGATGATATGATGAGGAAATTTCTCTCGAAATATTTTCCTCCTTCCATGGTGACTAAGTTAAGGAACGAGATCACGAAATTTGAGCAAAAACCGCACGAATCATTATTCGAGGCATGGGAGCGTTATAAATTGTCCATTGATCGGTGTCCTAACCATAACATGCTTTTAGTTACACAAATTGATACGTTTTATAATGGTTTGACATTAAGTCATCGGGACACCATCAATGCTGCAGCGGGAGGAACTTTTATGCAAAAGACACCGAAATAATGTTACGAATTGATCGAGAACATGACCGCTCACCACAACCATTGGGACACTTCAGCAACTCAAGACGAGACGTCTAGAGATATCTCTTCTTCTACTACTACCGAGAGTACAGAAGTTGTTCGACAATTAGAAATGATGGATAAGAATTTTGTAGAGATGGTGAGACAAATACAATCGGTCAAATCTGTGAATCCAAAGTGCGAGACTTGTGGTGGTCCCCATTCCTTTACCGAGTGCCCAGCCGCCGATGGCTACACTCAAGAGGCCGTTTATGCTACTACGGGTAACCATAATTTGGGGGTAATTTCTACCAACCACAAGGTGACCGTAATTTGCTTAGCTATCTCTCTAATAATTACCTCGGACCACCCGGTTTCAATCAACTGAATGTGCAAAATTATCAAAACCGATAGAATCAAAATCAAGGGAATTTTCAAGCCCTGAATTATTAAATGTGTAATAAAACTGAGCAAACAGAGGAGCATACATTAATGGCAATTACTTGACTCAGGAATAAAATTTTAAGGTTCAAGCAATGCCCAAACTATTTTTGGTGTCTCATAACTTGTTACCACAATATGCCGCAACAAGCACTACCAAGTCACGCCATAACCAAGCCTGAGATGCATTTTTTATTTAATTCACATAAACAAACAAGCACAAAGAAATACGAGAAGAATAGAAGGTTCAAGCACACACAAGCACAAACAAACACACATATATCAATCAAACAATCAAAAACTAAAAAAAACCATTCCCTTGCAACGGCGCCAAAAACTTGATGCATAATTTCTTTTAAATAAAAACTACATCAGGTTTTACATTTAAAAAAACCCTAACTACCTCGACTATTCCTACGCACTAAAGAGAAGTGTATCCTATTATGTATTGTGTAGTGATTGGTAAGTACGGGTGTCGACCTAAAGAACGGTTTGCATCTCTAATCGTCTAATTGATTTTATTATTCTACCTAAGAAAACAGGAAAGAAAGCGTGTTTGAGTTTTTAGATTATTTTAGGACTTTTTGGTGGTAAGCCTTGCTAGTCGAAAAGGTAAATGGTATAGTGGCAGACAACTAGGAAGGATGAACACATTTAATTATGATCTTACGTGCAATGTCTAATCGCAACCTTAGAAGGGGTCTTACAATCATTAGGTCCAATTTTGTATTTGAAACCTAACCTATGTTTACTGAGTGGAATGGGCTCACAAGGAGAATTAACCTATTCTTTGTCTACAATCATTAAGGTTTCCTTTTAGCTTACGAGATACGCTTAACTCTAACAGGTGGTCTCTTATTAGCTCGCACTCCTAAACGGGTATTAATGTTACGGGATCGCTAGGTCGAACCACCAATGAAGATAGGTCTTTCTATTGGAGAATAGAAAACACTTGGCATCGTAGATCACGATACACCAAGAGTTCTCACAACCTCAACTTAATACTTACTCAGAAGCACAAGGATCACTTAAACGCACTACAAAAAATAATAAAGAAAACAATAAAACAACGAGATCATAACTTAATAAACAAAGAGATAATTAAAAAATTAAATGCTAAGAAGAAATAATAAAGCACAATTAATAGCATAGCACCAATAAATTAAACCGTAAGATCTGCTAAATCAAAATAATAATTAAATTATATTGAGCAAAATAAATTAAAGTATGATTACAAACTGTGCTGAATTAATTCTCTCGATCCCCTAGTCGAACGTCATGATAAACCCCGCAGGGTTTGCCCTACACTAAGCAGGCAGGCAGCTCTTTTCTCCGCTTCTCTCGTTTGTCAATTGTTCCCACCGAATGTGTCTTTTAGAATTCACAATTGAATTCTATTTATTCTAAATTAGAACTTTCGTCCTTTGGGGATGTAACACCCCTAAAATTCGAAACGCATCAGAATACAACATGGGGTGCTCAAAAGAGACGTTTTAAAATATATTTCAAAATATTTCACATTCGATACATTAAAACATCAGAGTTTACAAATAGGCCCCAGCAGTGTCAAAATAACATAAGTGTTCAGACATGACAAAATGTTTAGATAATTTTTTCATCGAATTTGATAATAGAAATTCTTTAAAACATAATATTTTCAAACGAAATTTTATGAATGTATAAATTGAAGAGTCTTTGAAATACATATTCGTGCGTCTTCCCTCCGAGCAAAATACCTGAGAACCTAAGATAAAACATGCTAAAAGGTCAACAAAATTGTTGAGTGAATTCATAGGTTTTTGTAATGGACAATCAAGTTTTCAGAGTTGTAGTAATAATTGCAACGAATACAATCATCATATAAATAGATATTATTGCATCTAAGCTCACGACACTCAAAACTGACAGTATATATCAATAATGATATATAGGATAATAATGGCCCCGTGTAGGTAATTGCCATATACCTAGAGTTACAAATATAGTTCGTTTGGTTACCTATCTGGCTAACACAAACGGGATTCGTCAATCTCGATAGGCCTATCCACAATATTCGCGTTCACACAAGTGATTAATGGTCCATGATGTGGGGGACTTATGGCATGAAGGGACTTAGACACAAGCAATAATATATTCAGGAAAGCATATAGTTTTGAAATTAATTGTCCGCAAGTAGATGTTTTAGCATGTATCTCACCCACAGAGTTTATAAAATAATTACATAAAAGTGGGGCTATGAACTTGTCATAGTGATCAGTAGTGGATTATAACGATAGATACTGTATTACGAGATCACAAGCTTTAACGATGACCTACGAAAGTATAATGATCGTGTCTTAGAATAAGGTACGAGGAGCCAAGACACTTTAAATTGTAAATCCGCAACTCGTCGATACGACACCCCGGAGGGGCCTCATATGATTATGAAGTTCTTGGTATTTATAAGTTATATGTGAAAGAGTAATTAATGAGACAAACATTTTTTTGGAAACATTCGTTATGTTTCGTTTAGGACTCTTGGTAAAACGTGAGTGGCATATAAGTGGTATAAGTGAAAATGGTTCAAAATGGTCGAGTCTCAGTTCAATTTAATTACAGAAGGTAAGCGGGTCATATTCTCGATAAGTGATTCCTACCACTTCGGGTTTCATAAAAATAGCCAATTTACAAATTAAACCATCCCGGTTTATATTAAGTTACTAATAAGATACATCTCGCTCAAGTAACCATATTTTCTAAACCGCAAGAGGTCTCGACTAGGTTTTTATATCGCCAAGACCGTATTCAAGTCTACTATACAGATTTAGAAATCCCACTTATCCAATTTTTATGGAAAATGGTCAAATTGGCCGATACATCATTAAAGATCATGGCTATTTTTGGACAGCCAACATTAGTCCTGGTGAAATGGTCGTCATTTTCAAACCCTAACTCCGATTAAGCTCAAACCAGTGAGCATTGTTAGATATTTGAGTCCTCTACAACTTTTAGTTTTACATAATTAGGGGTCACGATACAAAAATCTAGAGATAATAGCCATTAACTACTGGTGTGCAGAATCTGCGCACCTTTGCTATTTCGGCTATAACTAATTCAACCGACATCGAATCGGGTCAAGCCACCCGGAAAAATGATCATAGGAGATAGGGCTACAACCTAGTATTTTTATCTAATACGCAGAACCTACTGATTTTCCACAATATCTCCATGTTTGCTACTGGTCTAAAACAGAATTTACCATTATTACCTAAGGCTTGTTTAGCTTGCATTTTTATGATTTAACAAGTATGTACAATGTCGAAAACCCACTAAAATAAGATTACAAATACAATTACAGAGATTATATAGAAATTTTACATGATAAAAAATAAAAAGATGAATACAAGAACATGAATATATCCTTACAAAGGAAGGATAATGGAAGAATTCAACAAGAACAATGAATCAAACTCTAGATTTCAACCCAAATGAATACCAATCAACCCAAACTCCAACTCATGTAAATATCTTGATGAACTCAGCCCTTAACCCAAAAAGATGATGATTTTTGGTTATCTATGAGAAAAATAATGGATTGGAGGTTTATATATGATTTAGAGGTGGTGATGTATTGATTTGCTTTCACTAGTCACATGCCACCTCAAGCGAATGAGGTGGTGATGTGTTGATTTGTTTCATTAGTCACACAGCACCTCATGGTGAGGTGGTGTTGTGGTGTTTGGTTGCTTGCTTGTCAAGATAAGTGTAGATTTTTACGGGGTATAATTTGGTCTCGATAATTACTAATGTTAAGTCGTTAAGTCACAATACTTAAAGTCGAGTAACATAAAAGTTCTATGCTTATAAGAATGTTAAAACTTATCATTATACCCTAATTAAGTATATTAGATGAGTTATAAGTTTAACGGAGTACATAGACGTTAAAACCTATAAAAGTAGGTTTAATTTTGCGTAAAATGTAAAACGTACAATGTTTACATAAAATATTAAAATAGCAATAGTACATATGAAATATGATTATAAGAAAATAAAATTTCTAGAACACCTAGACTAATCATAGTCTAATATTGTTTACGATTTAAGCTTACACGATTGAATATACATAATTACTTATAAAAGTAATATCATTTAAAATCAAGATAATAATAAGTGAAAACAAATAGTTAAATATTAACCTAAATTATACAAGTTGTTATAGCTTCCACCCGTTAGAGGAATCACGTCCTCGTGATTTAGTTTTATGTGCCCGAGAAGATATGCAAATACTTTTGTCGCATTTGATCTTCCTTTTCCTAGGTATATTCTGGCCCTCGGCGAGAATTCCAATGTACTTTAACAATGAGGATTCGGCTTTGTTTTAACTGCTTGACCTCTCGGTCCATTATTTCAACAGGTTCTTCTATAAAATTTAGCTTTTCATCGAGTTTGATTTCATCTAATTGAATGACAAAGTTTACGTCACGCAGACATTTCTTTAGATTTGACACGTGGAAGGTATTATGGATTCCACTTAATTCTTGCGGTAGCTCGAGTTTATATGCTACCGGACCAATCCTAGCCAGGATTTTGAATGGCCCAATGTATCGTGGACTCAGTTTGCCACGTTTTCCAAAACGAATTACGCCTTTCCAAGGCAAGACTTTTAACATAACTCTTTCTCCAACTTGGAATTCCAAGGGTTTTCCTCTAGTGTCAGCTTGTAATCTATTTCTGATTTGTATAATTTTTTCAGTTGTTTGTTGTATAATCTCTGGACCTGTGAGTTTGACATCGCCAACCTTACTCCAGCAAATAGGAGATCGACACTTTTAGCCATACAATGCTTCGAAAGGTGAGGATTTAAGACTGGAATGATAGCTATTGTTATAAGAAAATTCGACTAATGTTAAATGGTTGTCCCAAATTTTACCGAAGTCAATAATACAAGCTCTTAGCATATCTTCCAAGATTTGTATTGTTCTTTTTGCTTTGACCGTCAGTTTGTGGATGATATGCAGTACTCATGTCCAATTGAGTTCTGAAAGCTTTCTGAAGTGACTGCCAGAAATTAGAAGTGAATTTGCTATCTTTATCTGAGATAATTGCAATTGGCACACCATGCCTAGAAACTATTTCCTTGATGTAAAGCTTGGTCAGTTTGTCCATACTGTAAGTTTCTCTGATTGGAATATAATGAGCAGATTTAGTCAAACGATTGATGATGACCCAAATCGAGTCATGCTCGCTGGATGTCCTCGGCAACTTGGTGATGATGTCCATTATGATTTGGTCCCTTTTCCATGTGGAAAACTCAAGTTGTTTCAATAACCATGACGGTTTCTGACATCATGTCTTAACTTTGGCAAACGTTGGGCACTTGCTGACCTAAGTGGCGCCTTCGGCTTTCTTATTTAGCCAACAATATAGTTGTTTGAGATCATGATACAACATGTCCAATCCAGGGTGAATTGAGTACTTGGACTTATGTGACTCATACATGATCAGTTCCCTTATCCTTTAAAAAAGTGGCCTCCGCTTGAGCTCCGAGAGTATAAGTAGGAAAGTTGTTGTGCATTTTCATTATTAAGGCTCGAACTCGTAATGACTTGATCATTCCCTTTTGGCTCAAGGCATAGGCTACGATATTCGCCTTACCTGGGTGATAACGAATCTGACAATCGTAATCACTGAGAAACTCAATCCATCGATATTGTCTCATGCTAAGTTCCTTTTGGTCGAGGGTGTACTAAAGACTTTTGTGGTCCGTATTCACTGTACACTTTGTACCATATATATAGTGTCTCCAAAATCTGGGAGTAAAAGCCACAGTACCAAACACTTTAGCGGGAGTTGTTGATGATAACCTGATTTCATGTCAATCTTCTAGTATACGCTAGAACATTATAGTTGATCAAACAAGTCGTCGATTCTCGGAAGCGGATTGGGGTGCTTAGCGGTTAGCTTGTTAAGTTTACGACAATCGGTACACATTTAAAAAGATCCATACAACAAACTATGAATCGAAAAGAGTTTAAAGACTCATTCGTACAAAATGATAACGATAATGATTAGATGAACGATGACAAGGAATGATTCGTACAAACAAATTATGAATTGTAAGAGAGTCGCTCGTACACAAACCATGTCGGATATATTTAAGTCTACTTATTTATAATTTGTTATTTACATCCAAAGGCGTCTAAATCCATGTAAATAAGAATTAGAAACTTATGGTTCGGAAATTTATAACTTCTCTATCCAAATGAAGAGGCGTCCCAATTCATTTAAATAAGGTTATTATAAATCATCATACTTAAGTATAGTCGGCACAAAACCATGATATTAAATCAAAGCGAAAGTTACATTAAGTAAAAGGTGACTCCTTGGCGGTGTGATTCTCCAAAATCATAAGGAGTAACGAGAAGAATAATGAGACATTAATCAATCGCGTTCACAAAAGTAGATGCCCTAAAATGGCATGTTACGAGGTGAAAAATTTTGTGTTGTAATTCCAATTAGCCGACATGATTAAATGCGGTGGGTTACATGATGACGTATGTGTTTCAAAAGTACGAGGCGAGTGTTCAAACTCAGAGTCAAATAGTAAATAACCAATAGGATCGACAAATTATGTTGAGTTTTGATATCATCAAAAGAAAATTAAATAAATCCATGAAAAAGTTCGGAGTTAATCGTATCGCACACGATATCTTGAAATAAACAAAACCATTGTGTCACACACAATGTCGTAAAGAAGGTTTAGAGACTATTGTGTTACTCACAACTTCTTAGAAGAGCTTTAGCATTCATATAGACAACCGTTATATAAAAATATAAAGGCACTCTACAACATAGACATAAGTGATCAAAAATAGTCATCACTTATATAAATTAATTATATATAAGTAGGTAGCGGAACCTTACGTCGTAATGCCTTGTTAGCACCAAATCTTCGTAATAAATAACTGATTACGGCGTAACTTCTGAGGGACATTACGTCATAATGTCTTCTAAGCATCCAAATTTGATATCTATAGTCTTTAAAAATATAGTACCTCTACTAAACAATTAGTATTGGTACTATTCTTGATTTGGCTCTTAGGCTACATCCTGTAGAATTTTAGTAGCCTTTCTTTAAATTTTAGTACCCTTACTAAATAAATTAGTATTGGTACTATTTTTGCACATATTTTGCCATTTTCTGTTTCAATGCCTCTAATTACCTGAATTTGCAAAATAAATGAATTAAGTGTCGAATTCATATAAAAATGATATAAAGCAAGGCAATAAATGCAAGAATTTGATATGATAAAGTATTAAATATTTGATGTTATCAGGTGCCGATTCCATTATGAGTATGGAATTTTATAGCTCTGTGGATCATAGACACTACGATACCCATCTTTTGCATAACAGTTCTTCCAAGTAATAGGTTGTGTGGAGAATTGAATCTGACGATGACAAAGTTTAGGACTTTTGTCCTTGTGAAGGGGCCCTCTCCTATTGTAATTTACAAAGGGACCTCTTCGAGAGGCCAAGAGTGTTCTCCTGAGAAACCAACGAGTGGAACCTTAGAGTCCACTCTAAGCGATCTAATGGAAGGCTTTAATTTCAGGAAATAATGTTCATAGATGACTTCACATGAGCTACCACTATCCATGTATACTCGGTTGATTTCCCTTCCGGATATTTAGGCCTTTATGATGACTGGATCAGAAGAGTTGTTAGGACCTGTAATAGGGGGAACATGATTTCCCCTATACCGCCAGCGAGCTCTTCCATTGACTTCCTTTTCAAGACATAGCTTTCCCTATTTATCATGAGGATAGGGGTTTTGACTAGTGTTGTATCCTTGTCTCCTTTCTTCCACTCGCCCAATTGAGTATCTGAAGCCTTCGCCTTTCCTTTCTTAATTCCTTTTACAAGATGGGCGGGTTGTCTTGACTTTACAGGTTCTTCAATCTGGTGTTTCAACTCCTGGCATTGGTTAGTGTCATGCCCGTGGTCTTTGTAGAAATGACAATACTTGGACATGTTGCGTGATCTTCTACTTCCAACCATACAAGAAGGTTGCTCGAAGGTTTTTGCTACCTTCTCTGTGGCTAGAATATCTCTTGGGCTCTTGGATAAATTGGAGAGGAGCCCGTGCTTAGACCCCTGGTATGGAGAGAACCTGCCTCCATTTCTCTTCCTCCCTTTGTTGTTATCCCAAGAAGAACCTTTATTAAATATGTCAAATCCCTCTCGGTGATAATTTGGTGCTCCGTTGGTGGAACTCTTTCAATAGAGAGATCAAGTAGTCTTTCCATCAGCCTTTTCAAAGTTGGTCAGAATGGTCTATGGAGAGACCCTCTGACAAAGGCTCTTTGTCTCGCCAATCCTACACCAAAACCAAAAGGCATTGTTCTTCATGAAAAATCCAAGATCTCAATGTTATCATTCTGTGCAGGTAACAAAGGCTTGTACTTTCCCCCTCCCTCTGCTTGATGTTGTTGTGCACGAAGATATGTCTTTTATGGAACTTTTTCTATTGGACTTAAAATGCGACCGAAACACTTTTCTTCTCAAAACTTATATATGACTAATTCTCCATCCCCATGCTTTCTGGCTGATTCTACTATATCCAGGGGCCAATCTAGCGCCCAAGTCTAGTGTGAAATGCGCTCAGGCTATAGGCCCTTAGCCATTTCCCCTCCGCCTCCCCACCCAATGCACCTCTCGAAGAGGTGCAATAGTTATCGGCATCTTTTCTAATATAGGGAACCAACGTGAGAAAGCTTCTCTTAATCATTTATGGTAGGGGATAGTCATTATCCATGTAAAAAACAGATTGGTCACACACTTATGTAGAGTCTATAAATTAGCGCCTATAGGACTGTAGCTTGGGTTATAGGTGCATTTTGGTAACGGATTGATGGCTGTTTCTTATAAAAGGAATAACTATTTGGGGAGAGCAATTAGAAGAAAATTTAAGGCCCACACTTAGAGGACCATACTTTGCTCATAGTACCCCTGTTTGAAACATATCCCCTATATGGGGATAGGTGAGGGCCTCCCCCCCCCCTTGAATGAGGTTTAGTACCACCACCTTGAGCATAGGAAAAAATAGCTCAGAGGTTTGGAAATTCGTAGGTTAAAGCCATCATTTGTTAGGGGGATATCGGTTAAACATGAGATAGATTCTTGATCACTATGATGGTTGTATGGCTTTTTAGGTATAAAAGTTGGAGATTGTATGAGAGATGCGTACCGTTCAAGAGGAAGATTCCCCCATGAGTTATTGAAGGCTGATGCCTCCGTATGCGGAGGTCCAAGTTGACTGCAAAGGTTGATTATTCTCATTTCTCCCCCTAGGTTGCTTTGTGAGTAAGCGGAGAGAGGGCAAGTTTTACCCCACGATTGTCGTTGTCTTTTGCTCTTCATTCTGAAGGTATTCTACCTTCGGATTCCTTTTCAACCCTGCTCCCATCCCTATTTGGAGCATCCTCGAATTCTACAACCCTTCCCATTTGTCTTCGGGAATGCAAGGATCCTGTTCGTGCGAGGAGAAGAGTGGTTTTTTTTAATGCTTGCAAGCCTTGTGTTCCAATTTCCATTCTTATCATACTCCTACTATATATCTAATTTAGTGTGGAGGTCTTATTAATTGCGCAATTACCTTCTACCTACCTTAAAGGAGTTATTCAAGCACTTCATATTTGCGTCAATGAAGGTTGGGCTAAATTATAGGTTCGGATTAGCCCGAAGAGTGGAGGCATGTTGGTGAGTGGCGTATTTCCAGGAATTGTGGCCCCCCACGGTAAATCCGTCCCCCCGGAGCGGTTATGGGTTGAAGTTCACACCACCGTTTGGCGTCAGGTAAAGGGTTCCCCAGTGTCAAAACAACTATCGCGTGGACCCCTGGTGCTTCCTTCTCTCTCGTTGTCATGTAGGAAAAGTAGGTTAAGTGGTTTCGGTGGTTCTCGCCACTCGCAAAAAATTCGGATCTACTCTATCGAATACCCGAAACCCTCATGTTTCACTGTTCGGTTCCCTTTTAGAAAGGACCCGCCAGAACCGGGGAAGATTAACTCATGTTTGCTTGTAAATATAGCAGCCATTTAATCTTATTTTACGCGCACTACAATTTCCAACTCACTCTTCTCTCTTGTATTCTTTAATCCTTGATCTCAGATCAAGATCTCTTTCATGTTTTATTTTTGGTGATTTTCTTTTTAGGAGAAGATGTAACCAATTTATGCATACGAGATCAAGCATCAAGTTTACTTGTTGTAAGCATCCCTCATCACATCAAGATCTACCTACTGATTATTGATTATTATCCCCCCCATCCTCCCCCTTGTAAACCCCAAAACTCATTCTCATAAAATGTAGATTAGATAGGGTTGGTTCTACCGAAATTAGGACTCGGTATTTAGCTTTGTACCGAATAAAGTTTAAGCGACGTAGGGTTGGTTCTTTCTTTTGTCTCTCTTTGAACATTAGCCATGTGATCCTTAGGAAGAGACTGAAGCAATATTGTTCTTGCTTTTGTCTCTCTTTGAACAACAATGTGTTCCTCAACAGAAACAGGAGGAAGTATCATAATATTTCCTTTTGGATCTCTTCCTGTCTTTTTCTTCTATTTCCATTTAGAACATATGTTTCTACAAGTTGTGTCACTGTTCATTATCCAGTACTCCATCTTTATGGCCTACGTCTCATATTCATCCTTCTTTAAGTAAGGAAATTTTGCATTATTATTTGAGACAGTGGTTGTGTGATATTGTTGGAATTGCTGCTGAGACTGTGTGTTTTGTGAGGTTTGAGAGTTTGGAGATTCAAATACTGGTTCAGAGGTTGACACAGAGAACACAGGTTCAGATGTTGATGGAAAAGAGAATGTTTGTGATGTGATGGCTTAGAGAATGTGCGGTAAAGGAATTGGTGAAGACATTCGTGAGTTTTATAGTGAGAATAGTAAACTTTCTTTAACAGAGGCTCTCAATCATGGCTTGATACCACGCGCGTAGGCGCCAGCCCTGCCCTATATGGATTCTTCAATGCCTGTTAAGCGCGCTGTAGAGTATTATGTTGTCACAATGCACTCTACGCTAGGCGACTCTAACAAATTGTCTATCTGTTTACGGCGGAGAATATATAAACCACGCACATAGTTTTATAAGACCGATAATTCTCAAACTCTCGCGCCGCATCATCTCAAGGATCTGTTCCTTACATTAATAATAAAATGTGTCTCTTTTCCACTCGTCCTATCTCCATTTCTCTTCCTCCCTTTGTTGTTATCCCAAGAAGAACCTTTATTAAATATGTCAAATCCCTCTCGGTGATAATTTGGTGCTCTTTTAGTGGCAACCTCTTTTGCTTCGATCCAAGTGTAAGTCTTCTCCATCAAGCCTTTCTAAGTGGTAGGAAGGTCTATGGAGAGGAACTCCACAAGGCTCATTGTCTTCAATCCATGAACGAAACCAAAAATGCATTGTTCTTCATGAAAATCCAAGATCTTCAATGTATCATCTGTGCATGTAACAAAGGCTCTAGTACTTTCCCCCTCCCTCTGCTTGATGTTGTGCACCGCTAGATATGTTTTTGTGAACTTTTTCTATTGGCTAAAATGCGACCGAAACTTCGCCTTCAAATCTTCGTAGTTGATAATGCTACATGCTTTCTGGCCATTCCACTATATCCAGGTGGAATCTTTGAGGGTATAGGTGAACATAGGGCAGGCTACAGGCATTGCCCATTTCTGCATACGAATGGCACCTTCGAAGAGGTGCAAATAGTTATCGGCATCCCTTTTTCCAATATAGGAACCCACGTGAGAAGGCATCTTTAATCCATATGGTAGAGGATAGTCCTTAATCCAGTGAACAAATGGGGTCACACACCCAGTAGAGTCTGCAAACAGGCCTATAGGACTGTAGCTTGGGTATATAGGTGCATTTGGTAACTGATTAATGGGTTACGTATAAAAGGGATAACTATTAGGGAGAGCATTTGAAGGATATATGGACCCACTGGGAGTGGGACCGTGATTGCTCATAGGAGCCTATGAAACATATCCCCTATATGGGTGATAGGTGAGGGCCCCTTCGAATGAGGGAGTACCACCTTGAGCATAGGAAAAATAGCTCGGAGGTTGACCGTAGGTCAAGCCAGCATTTAGTTAGGGATACGGGTTAACATGAGTAGGTTTCCAGATACTAGATGGTTGTATGCTATTAGGTATAAAAGGTGGAGCATTGTATGAGAGATGCGTACCATTAAGAGGAAGATTCCCCCCTGAGTTATTCATAGGCTGATGACCTCCGTATGCGGAGGTCAAAGTTGACTGCAAAGGTTGACCGTTCTCATTTCTCCCTAGGTTGGCTGCGAGAAGCGGAGGAAGGTTTACCCCACGATTGTCGTTGTCTTTTGCTCTTCATTCTGAAGGTATTCTACCTTCGGATTCCTTTTCAACCCTGCTCCCATCCCTATTTGGAGCATCCTCGAATTCTACAACCCTTCCCATTTGTCTTCGGGAATGCAAGGATCCTGTTCGGAGGACAGGAGTGGTTTCTTTAACGCTTGCAGGCCTTGGTTCCATTTCCATTTCCTCATCAATCTCCTCACTATAATATCCTAATTTAGTGTGGAGGTCTTAATTGCGCATATACCTTCTACATTCCCTTAAGAGGGATTCAAGAACTTCATAGTTAGCCTCAATGAAGGTTGGGCTAATTGCAAGGTTAGGATTAGCCGAAGTGGAGGCATGATTGGTGAGTGGCGTATTTTCAGGAGTTCTGGTGGTAAAAGTGGAGATGGTTATGAGTGGTAGTTCACCCACGTTTGGGTCAGGTAAAGGGGTTAGTGTCGAAAAATCCGGTGGAGGTGTTCCTTCTCTCTCGTTTGTCATGCTGGAAAAGTAGGTTACTCTATCGAATACCCGAAACCCTCATGTTTCACTGTTCGGTTCCCTTTTAGAAAGGACCCGCCAGAACCGGGGAAGATTAACTCATGTTTGCTTGTAAATAGCAAGCCATTTATCTTATTTTAGGCATACAATTTCCACACACATTCTCTCTTGTATTCTTTAATCCTTGATCTCAGATCAAGATCTCTTTCATGTTTTATTTTTGGTGATTTTCTTTTTAGGAGAAGATGTAAAGCATACGAGATCAAGCATCAAGTTTACTTGTTGCAAGCATCCCTCTTCACATCAAGATCTACCTACTGATTATTGATTATTATTTATTCCTTATAAACATAAAAACCATTCTCATAAAATGTAGATTAGATAGGGTTGGTTATACTGAAGTTAGGGCTCAGTATTTAGCTTTGTACCGAATAAAGTGTAAGCGACGTAGGGTTGGTTCTACCAGTGTTAGGAATCGGTATTTAGCTTTGTACCGGATAAAGTGTAAGCGACATAGGGTTGGTTCTACCGGTGATAGGACTCGGTATTTAGCTTAGTATCGAATAAAGTGTAAGCAACGTTGTGAGGCTTCTTCGCCAAAATAAGGAGCTTATGATTGTAGTGTTTACGAACTCTCGAGATGGGTACTCAGGGAGTGGAGTAGGGCAAGGAAGGATTCCTTGTAGCCGAACCACTATAAGTAATTGTGTCATGGCTATATCATTTACTATTAATTTTCGCACTTGTTAATTTATTATTTATATAGATCTATATGTATATAATCATTATCCATATCTAGATTTACATATTTTCTCAAATACTAACATAAATAAATTTAAAATGGAATTTTTAATTGGTAAAACTATTCAACCCCCCCCCCCTTTTCTAGTTTTCTACATTGATAAATGATATGAATATCATCAACATGAAAATGACACCTATTCAAAATAATACGAAGTTTGTGAATCATCTTAAGCCAGAATGGAGTAGGTTTGTTACAATAGCTAAGCAAGCAAAGGATCTTCACAAAGTTAACTTTGATCAGTTGTACACATATCTCAAACAAAATGAGAATGATGCAAATGAAGTTCGAGCAATGAAAAACAAATATCCAGATCCACTTGTCTTACTTGCTAACACTTACAATCCACCTCCATCCTATAGCATCCAGAGATCATGGTACAACCCACAACCATCATAATACCATCCATATCAACCATATTAACCATATCAATCAATCATGTCATCAACTCAACAACAGATCATTCCATCACCTCCACAACAAAGCTATGAACCGCCCGTTACTCAACAACAATCACCTGCACCGTCAACACAACTTGATTTAAGATTTATAGTACCATTATTTCTTCCAATTGATGATCCAATAACTAGTCTCAATAAAGTAATGATGTTTCTCAGTACAACTATTAGCTCAAGATTTCCACAAACAAACAACCAACTCAAAAACTTTGTCTAATCCAAGAACTCGAGAAATAATTCAAGATGGCAGAGTTACAGTTCAGAATGTTCAAGGACGACAATTTCAGGTTTTTGGGGTTAATACAAGAATGGTAAAGCTATAGGAACATGGGTTATCAACACTGTTAGAGATGTGAAGGAAAATCAACCAAGGGTAATCAGGTGTTACAATTGAAAAGTTAAAGGTCATATTGCTAAGCAATGTACTGTAAATAAGAGGATGAAGGACTCATAATGGTTTAAAGAGAAGATGTCACTTGCTCAAGCACAAGAAGCTAGAGTTATTTTGCAAGAAGAGCAACAAGATTTATTGGCTGATGATTTGGAAGACTTGGATTTAGACTGTGATGATCTTCAACTACACACAACATCTATCTTTAAGGCGGATCATGTAGATGCATTTGATTCAGTCTTTGATGAAGCACCTACTGCTAGTGCAATCTTCATGGCAAGACTTTCCCCTGCAGGTTCAATAAATAGAGATGTTGATCCAACTTATGATTCAGACATACTCTCTGAGGAAAGACTTTTACCTTTGAAAATTAAATTATTTTTCAAAATAAATTGAAATTTTACCAAATCGTGTACATTTAGTAAATAAACCTTGTGAGTATGTTCTCTAGAAACCCTCACGAAACTTCATTTGTCTATTTGGGCCACCGAGTGGTTTAAAAGGCTTGTTTCATATGCTAAATGCAACCATGATTCCTACGAAAGTGAGTTTGGTTTTCCATATGTTGTATTATTGACCGTTTAATGCATTTGGTTTGATAAGGTGGTTCAGGGACATGCGTTTGCTCAGGTTTTTCAAGTCGGGATTCCATCTCAAGGAATGAAGCTTCGGTTATACAGAGCAATACTTAGGGGAGTTTTTCCATTCTAATTCTACTGTTATCTTTTATTTTCATTCCTTAAATGTACAATAGGGACATTCTACAAACTAAGTGGGGGATAGGAGTAGAATTATCACTTGACCTATATTTGCCTTTGATTTTCTAGTTTATTTTGAAATTTTTTGACATTTTTGAAAAATCTAGACATGTTTTTCTTTACTGAAACTAGAATAGATCTTTGCCGAGCATAAATTACCCTTTATTTCCATTGGTGAGGTTTGCCTGATATTTTTTTTTATATATTATTAGATAATCCACCAAATATAAGGTCGGTAGTGTTGTAGACTTTAGAACTTGACATGTACATCGTTACGAGACCTAATTGAGTTATAGTAATAGATGATTTGATAAGGAAACATTATAAGATTTACACCAAAAATTAGCCCATATGTGTATTACTATGTGCGTTTATCAACTTTTTACACCGACTTGTCGACCTCCTGTGATAAAAACCTGTTGCACTTGCTTTTAGTGCAAGATACCCCTAGAACAACCCGTTGAGCCATTTGTGGAAAACTAGAAGGGGGTTGAATAGTTTACTGCTTTTTAATTTATGATTTTAAAGTGTTTGTAAAAATTCTAGATTCGACTTTATGTGAATTCAACTCTTGCACAATATAAACAATACACTTATTCTAACACCTGTGATTAAAAGATAGTGTGAGAAAATAATGCAGACAAAGGAGATAAGAGTAAGAACAATCAACCATAACTCGTGTGGATTGTATAGTGGTTCGGTAACGAAGCACCTCTTCGCCCTACTCCACTCCCCGGAGCATTAACTCGTTGAGTTTTCCTCACTATGTAACATAGACTCCCTTATGGCGTGAGGAAAACGTACCTATGTTTGCTGTACACCGATTTACGACACAAAGCTAAATGTCGAGTTCTAATCTTAGCTAGAACCAATCTATCACAACACACGATCCTTCACGACTTGTTCATGACTTCACAACTTCACGACTTCTTCACAACTTCAAGGACTTCTTCACCACTTCAAGACTTCACTTACCACATGTCGTATATACAACTATCTAAACATACTTGGTAAGATCACCACGATCTAACTTGGCTTACAAGATGGCCAAGATCTAGATACTACACTCAAATACAAGATTACAATGATATACAAAAATGTGATATGGAATTGCAAAAAGTTGCAATAAACATAAGGGTAATTACTTCTTCACTTGATGGAAGTATTCTTCTCTTGCACTTGAGGAATTAAGCTTGGATCACTTGGAAACAAAGCTTTATGATTAAATGATCAAAGGATTTTAAAGAGGATATGTGGGCTGTTTTGAGCAGAAAGATTTATGAGCTGCAAAAGTGAGAAAAATAGTGGAGGAAAAAGTCCAGTATTTATAGGACAACCTAGGAGGAGCGTCAGTCTATGCGCGGTCCCCTTAAATAGGTGGACGGTCCCCTTAAAATTAAGGGGGCCACTTGTGTATTTAAGGGGGCCGCTCGTGTATTTAAGGGGGTCGCCCTAGACTAGGGGCTCCCCAGTTTGTCTTTTGTGTAGGGAGAATTTTCTGGAACTTTTCTTGCCGTTTTAGGTCCGAAAATTTAAATTTCAAAATGTTTATTTTGAATAAGACATTTCTTTTAATTGTAGAAAATGTTTTGTAATGTTTATAAAAATGTTTACAATATTTTATAAAAGTGTGAGGTTGAATAAAAATTTCCTTTGATCATACAATGCATTAAACATTTATTTATTCATACCTTGAAGTGATATAAATTTCTAAATGAAAATTTACTACTAATTACTTGTTTACGTTTGATTTTACATTGAACGTTTTTATATTTTGTGATTATCAAAATGTAAAGATGTGAAAAATATTAGCAATGTTTTTAGGCATTATATTTTATCAACAATCTCCCCCTTTTTGATGATTACAAAATTTAAACTCATTAAATGTAAAATTATTTTTAAACAAGTATTTAGTGAGTTTCATGCCATTACTCCCCCTTTTTTGTAGAATCAAAAAGACATCATCAAGAATTGCTAGTTAAATCGACGAATATAATGCTCCCCTTGATGGGTGTTCACCCTCGTTCGAGAGGTACCAAGGAATCGAGTAGCTATGGTTTCTTGGCTTCAAAAAACGAGTTAGAACAATTATTGCAAATGTATTTCTAACATGTAGCGCAGAGAAGGACAGGAAAAATATGGACAAGTGCAAGCAAACATCACATAGCAACATTTACTTCATTCATTAGAGGACCAATCGTGGTGAACAACACTACAAAAGCATTAATAATAGAAAAACAGACATATGGTTCTAGACGCATATTTAATTCATGAGATAAATCCTAAATAGCATTAGAGGGATTTTGACTTGCTTGGACACAAAAAGGTTTGTGATTATTTAGAGGCAGATATGAGATTAGTTGGTTAGAGAGTTTGGAGCGGAGTGCGGTTGTGGAGGGGATAATCTCTTTTGACTCTAGAGTGGTGGATGAGTCGAGTGAGGAGGAATTTAATCCTATTGATATCCTCAACTTAAAGCAAGGAAATTGTTTTTGGGTGAATGAATGCGACTAAAGGGCAATACCCAACATGGGTTGCAACTTGGTTAATGTCTGAGGGTGTGTAGGTTAGGTTTGGAGAGTAGGTTAATGAGGGATGTGGTTTGTTGTTGAGATAGATTGCATGGCTAAGATGTTTGTAGTTTCTTGAAGTTGATTAATGCTCATCAATTAGGCTTTCTTCTACTATGAGATAGAGGAGGTGTGTGTTGGAGTTTGGTTGTCTACTTGAGGTGGATGCTTGAGTGTGAGCACATGTGAGTTGATGGGCGGGAAGATGGTAAGTGGAGGATGTGAGGAACAACTTGTGGTGTGGCGGTGATTTGGGGAGTATCCGTAATGTAAGGGAGTTTGGTTGTCACTTGGTGTGTTGGAGCTGAGTGTGAGTTAACCATTGTGAATTGATAGGTGAGATGGAAATGAAGAAATGCGAGAAACTTGGTGTTTTTGGAGTGGTGATGGAGTAGTGCCTTGTTGTAAGGATTTGGTAATGCTTGATTGGGGTGATTGTTTTCTTAAGATGGTTCATGATGAGGAGTGAGTGGTTTTGGCATTGGTGAAGTTGCATTGAGCACATTAGATGTGTTGCAAAGGTTTGGTTTATTCCTCCAAATGGGTTTCACACTCATTTTAGCTACCCTTGATGGTTTGGATGTGGGTTTGTTAGGAGATGTCATGATGAGGATGATTGTGAGGATGATGATTGAGAGTGTATTTATAGTGAGGTAATGTTTAAATAGGGAAACGAATGAACTTTAAGGATCAAAATCAAGGAATAATGTTTGTGAATTAGGGAAAATAAACAGGTAGCTAGTTAGAGGGTTATTTGGTTTTTAAAGGAAGGTGAAAATATTGTTTTACCTGTGTTTGCCTAGGCCAGTCCCCTTAATCAGGGGTCGGTCCCCTTAAAATTAAGGGGGCCGCCTACTGCTATTTCCCAGATTTCCTAAAAATCAATTTTTCTTAAAATTTTTGGTTGTTTTGTTGATGGTTTCTGTTTTTGGTGTTCATTTGCAGGCAAGTCCATCCTTTTATGGCAATTAAAGATTTTGTATAGCACATAAAATTATAGCATATTTCACATTCTGCATATATATGACAAATTGTAGGAGTTGTGAGAAAACTATTTCCACATAATTTTGTCATATAATCATATATGAATTGAAAACCAAAAGAGTGAAGAGCATATAAAATAGTAACTAGATATAATGCACAAATAATTTATCTTGACAAGGGGGTTAAGTTAAAAACGAACCAAACTTTTGTGCAAATCCTAGTGTGTGCCTAAGTGCGACAAATGTGGAGTAGCGATTATTTCGACACTAAGACATGTAAAACATAGAATTAATTCGCAAATCTCCTTGATTTAATTTTGATCAAACAAGTTTGTCGAAAATAATATATTAAAATTATATACTTTTGACAACAAAGTAGGAAATTATGCATATGTGAAAAAATGTTTTTATGCATATCTCATCAATATGTGAAAAAATTTATTTTCGTGTGCTCTAGTTATTGAGAAAACAAAACCTTTTAAGAAAATAATTAGATTGAGAGTATTGTTATATGTATAATGAGATATGCATTTAACTAGTAAGAATTAGTAAAAGTAGTTTGCTGATAACTTTTCCACTTGTGTTTTTTGTGGAATAATAGAACCTTAGACTTAGATGTGAAGAAAAAAAAATAAAAATTTGTACAGTCAGGGGGGTGGTCACCCTTTAAATTTGGGGTGGTCCCTTTAAAATTAAGGGGCCGCCTTATGAGAAGAAGGGGGGCCAACACCTGTTGAGAATAAAATTTTTAGATTTTGACAAATGGGTCCATGATGATTAATCATTTCTTTATCTGGCGGATAACTTAATCATTTTGTATTCTATCATTCGCCTTTAGACCGTAGACGTAGGGAGTTAATGGCTCACTGTTTAAGTAGTTTAGTTAGATATCAGTTATGTTGCCTTGATTGGACCTTTTCTCAATAGAGATATTCCCCCCATTTTCGACATTCATCGCGAAGGATAGTGATGGCGATTCTCAATGAGTTTTTGTTCGTGAGTGGTTGAACGGTGATTCTGTACTTAAGTCTATAGCCCCTTTGTTATCACACATTATTGGAATGTCGTAGACCTAACGCCATAGTCTATGAGAGCTTGTTTCATACATAGAGCTTGTTGAATGCCTTTCGGCGTCTTACATATTCCGTTAGGTGTGGAGATGGCAAGAGCGGTTTGCTTCTTCAAAAACAAGATGTTAGGCAAATCCTTTAAATTGTGAATAGACCTAGTGCTCTTGCGATCTACGTAATCTCCCGCATGATCCGAATCCGCATACACTATTGTTTCTATGTCGGATCCCTTAGGATACCATAATCCTAAATGCATAGTGCCTTTAATGTGTATGAAGGAGACGCTTAATGCTTCTAGGTGAGATGGTTTTGGATCCTCATGAAAGCGTGCACAATGATACACTAAACATTGATATCGGGGCTACTTGTCATTAAGTATAATAAAACTAGACTTTCATGCCTCTATATTGGTATTATCTAAGGTCCACCATCTTCGTCTCTCGTGAGTTTGGTTTCCGTAGACATTGGGTTTTTATAGGCTTAGAGGTCTTTAGTCCTATTTTTAAGCATTTCCTTTAATATATTTTGATTTGATTAAAAAATATTCATATCATTAATTGTAATTATTTATACTCATAAGTAAAAGTTTTGTTCCCCATCAATCATTTCAAAACTCAGCATGCATGGTTCTTGGCATAGCCATACACATCTCTTGACAAGTTGATCAAATATTAATGTCATCAACTCTATATTTGGATAATAATGAGAGTTGGAAGTCTTTCTTTTTAGTCAAGAGATTGTGTTTGTGGTTACCATTCTCTATGGAGTAATCATGTTTAGAATAACAAAGGGCTTATAATCTGATTCGTACCAAGATTTTGGGGGCTTGTTTTTAGACCATAAAGAGCTTTCTTAAGGTCTATAGACATAATTAGGTTTTCAGAAGTTAATGAATCCCGGAGTTGTGCCACGTAAATCGTCATTGTATAAATACGTGTTAAGGAATGCAATCTTTCACATCATTTGTTATAACTTAAAGTCATAGCGCGCAGCTTTAGCTAAGGTATTCTTATGGACTCTATAGTTTAGCTATCGGTGCATATGTTTAGTTTCATGAATCAATTCCTTCTTGTTGATTATACCTTTGGGCGACTAACCTAGCTTGTTTCTAGTTAAGACACCATTTTATCGTAGTTTATTTTATATTCCTATTTTGTTCTATGCTGGTCATATCCATGGGATTTAGGACTAGTTCCCAAACTTCATTTGTTTTAAAATTGGTTTAGTTTCCTCTTGCATGGCATTACCCAATTGTCATCTTTTCATGACCTTATTTATATTTTAGTGTTCTATTGTTGGAAATTAAAGCATAAGAAATTGTATTGTCTTGAGCTTGCGACTAAAGAAGTTTCTTTGATTTAGATTACCATAAACTTTTTCTAGGGGATGAGTTTTAGATTCTTTTAATATTTTACAATTTGATTATTTCTAATGAGAGTCTTCAAGATCCTTTCCTCGTGGGTTTTGTTTTACATAACTGTGAAATAGATTCTTCTTGACTAACTATTCATCTTCCAATGGTGAGGTTTTAGGCGGGGTGAAGTCAGACGAGGAGTAGGAAGGATAGGTAGGCAGTACTTAGCTTAGAGCAATAAGGTAGAAAGGAATTGAAGGGAGTTAAAAGGGAAGGAAGAAGAAGAGGATCTAGGAAGGGTAGAGAAAAGGAGTCTAGTGAGTTTTTAGAGAGAGAGAAGAGGTAAGGATAAGGATAAGGTAGGAGAGAGTAAGGTCATGCGTTAAGGTGGAGATAATCTGAGGAGTAAGGAGTAAGGAAGAAAGAGGAAGATAGTAGAGACTAGAGTAGAAGGAGCCAGAGATAGGTAGTTGCCAGGAGTAAGGAGAGGAGTTAGGAGCCAGAAGAGCAAGAAGAGAAGGAGTCTTCGTCGGAGGTGTAGGAGAGAGGAGGTAAGGTAAGGCGTAGGATAGAGCAGAGGAGGAAGGAGTGATGAGGAGTAGAGGATAGGGAAGAGGAGTTTAAGGAGTTATTTAAGGAGTTAGAGGAGTTTTCATCGAAAGTTACATTCAACGATTTCTTTCAACTTTTCATTGTTTGTTTGTTACGTATTATGTTAGCTTCTACTATTTTACGAATATCCTGGGAATAGACACTTCAGTATGACTTTGGGGTCGACATTGGTTGATGGTAACTCATCTTTTGTATTAAGAATAAAACATTTACTTCTGAATACTCTAAAATAGTTAAGGTTTGGTTTCCTACCTCTTAACAACTCGTATGGAATTTTTCCTAAAATACGTCTAATGGAAACTCTATTAATTATATAGGTTGACGTATCGACCACATTACACCAAACTTTTTGAGGAATGGATTTTTCGTTTAACATGGTTCTACTAATTTCTTGTAGAGTGCGATTTTTTCTTTCTACTACCCTATTTGATTGTGGAGTACGATGAGCGGAAAAATTATGAGATATCTGATTGCAGTCTTACGTACCTATAAAATATATAATAAAAATACTACTTAGGTAAATTCCAACTATTCACCTTTAACTAAGGTAAAAAGTTAAAACTTACAAAAATAATATAATATATATAATATACGTATGTTTAAACCGGGTAAGTATGATCACCCGGGTCGTTTCCCCAACGACTAGTGAAATTGAAACCACGTTTAGGTTCGGATTCTGATTTGAATGAAGCAAAGATATTTTGGATAAGCTATTACTACTAAATAAGAAGCAACAAATAATGACAATTAAGCAAGTAAACTAATTTTATTCCTAAAAAAATGTAAACTAAAATTTCTCTAGATAAAGAAAAAGTGCCGAAAATTATCAAAAATAAAAGCCCTAATTTTTATCTTTTTATAAAAGTTTAATTAAACTAATTAAAAATTAACCTAATTACTAATTAAAACTAATAAGCTTAATTAACAACTTAACTATTGGACTAATGGTGTAAAGATCTAAGAGACTAACAGAGAAACTAACAGACTAACGGAGGGACAACTTAGTAAACAACTAAATTCAAAAGTTACACTATCTACCCTGAGAATCTACCCCGATCACAAATTAAGTCCAATAAGCATTCGAAATTTTAAAGAGCTTAAAATGAAAAACTCAAAGAAGCAAAGTTGTAAAGGAAGCTAGGGAGAATAACTTTAACAAAAGCACTATGGTCTGAAACTCAAAGATAAGCTCTAAAAAGAGCTTCTCAATAAGCTGTTACAGAAACTAAGGGTTTGGGCTATGTTTTACTAAAACAACTATAATAAGCTCAAATTAAGCTTATTGAGGAAAAGGAAAAGTGATCTAGAATCTTATGCTGTGCTTATTCTAAAAATGCAAAGAAATTTAACCTAGAAGTACTTTTAAACTACTGAAATTAAGCATGATTCAGGCAAACTCAGGAAATAAGCAAAGGAGCACAAATTCCAAATGAGCTTAAAGACTTAAAAAGCTAAACTGGACTCTAAAATTTTAAGGACTTATTAAACTACTTATAATCTATCTAATTAAGCTAGAAAATCTAGACCCATAAGCTAAATTAACAAATTTAAATCCTAAAGTTTCTAAGTACTGTTTTTGGAATTTTCAGGTTTTTTATGACTTTTGACAGCTAAATAAGCTAAGACAATAAGCTAGAAAACAAAATTAAAGACTTAAACTATATTAAGCTATATTAAAACTCAAGTCCTACTGAATTTGATAAGCTAAATCCTAAAATTACTGAACTTAAAACTAGGCTAAAGGTAGCAGTACTAACTGGTGTTAGTACTGCTAGTGTAAAAATTTCAGCAGTACTTTCTCTTGAAAGTACTGCTGATGCAATTTGACTTTTAAGATCAGAATTAAACTATGAAATAAGCTAGGAAATATAAGCTAAAACTAAATTTAAGATAAGCTATAACTAAACTTAATCCTACTTGAATTCCTAGCTAAAAATCTAAGCTGGCAGTACTAACTTATGTTAATACTGCTAGTGTAAATCAAGAGTGCACTAAACCAAACACCCCTTTTAGATTATGACAGATTTGAGAAAAACTTTTTTAAGAGAAATCTAATGAACAAGTACTGAATACCAGACAAAAACTAGCTTAAAACCAACTTAATTAACAAAACTTAACAACTAAATAAGCCTTAATCTAAGATCTATACTATTTAAACTAATATTTTTGGTTTTTATGGATTTTTATGACAGAAATTAGTAACTAATGATCTATAACTATTTAAGCAAAAACAGATGAAAACACATAACTAATAAGTACTAGTAGAGATAATTAAACACTTATAAGCAAAGAGAATAAGCAAATAAGCAATATTAAACATATAAGCTATAACTAAGCAATTTAAACTGAAATTAGAGAAGAATGAAAAGAGAAACTTACTTGATCCTTTAGCTAAACAAAAGGAACCAATAATGGCAGCTACAAGCTCCCTAGCTTATTAATAAGCTAGGGTATAAGTCCTTGGGATCTCTTCCAAGTTAAGATCCCCTTCCAAAAGCTCTAATCCAATAAGATCCATGTAAGATTAAACTGATTTAAGGTTTAGATAAGATTAATACTGAATTCAATAAGCTCTATTTCAGCTTATAGACTGAAAGAGCTTTAAATGAGCTTATTAGCTTATTGAGACAACTTAGCTTATTAAGAGAGCTTATGACTTTAAATGAGAGCTTAGAAAATGAGATTTAAAACACTAAAGACTGAATTTCATTAATTAAAGAAACTGATTACAATACTTGAAAAAGGAAAATTACATTTAAGAAAAATACGAATTTAAGCTAGACTAAAAATTACTAAAAACCTAGATATGAAAAAAAAACTAGATATCTCGTGTGTGAGAGGTGAGGCCTATTTATAGGTGCTGAAAGAAGCTTCTAGGATCTCTTGCCCTGCTCTCCAATCTTTCAATCTCAGCCAATCATTTCTTCAATCATTTGAGCATCAATTGAGGCCGTTTGATCAAGCTGTGGACACCTGAGGATTGCCAGCATGGCATTCTTTGATGTGACGTTTGTGCTTCTTTTGTGAGTATTTTAGTACAAAAACCCACATTCCATTGTGCTTCCTCAAAATCCACGTGAGCATCTTTGATGGGGATTGGCCAATGGGAGGGTTCGGTGATGTAATTCTCTGCCATGTCAGTCCTTGTCAACCGAATTGTCCTTTGTACCCTCTAATTTTAAAAACCCCTTTGTTTTGAGCCAAGGGCACATTTGGGACGATGATGAACAGTGAATGGGATTTACCCGCCTTTGGGACGATGTGTGATCACTCTAGTGAATGGGATTTACCCGCCTTTTTTTATAACTGAAATGGGTAAAACTCGTTTGAACTTTGGCTTTGTAACACAAATGGTCCTTGTCTTTTGGTTCTCTCTTATTTCTAGTTATAGAACAGTTTGGGAATTAGCAATTTTGGCCCTTGCGTTTTATAATAAGAGGAAATGAGTGCATACGGTTACATTGCATATGTCATCATTTGATAAGAGTAACATTTTCATGCACTTATGTTATACATACACACAGTACAAGTTTTAATGCGCGTCATGGCGACGCTAAAACACGAGGCGTGACCTCAAAGTTATAAAATATACTAAAGCTTCGGCTCTAGGCATGACGTGAGTTGAGGATGGAAAAAAGCCGGGCAACGACGCAAAGCGTGACGAGTTTATTGAAGCATTTAGGGGATTTACTAATATTTGAGATTTGGGCTTGTGGTTATTAATATTTTAGATATGGGCTTCGATTTACTAATGTTTACTACTCATATAATTATGAAATGACATGCCTCGCGCTATCTATAACATTGTTATTGATACATATGTATTTTCTATTTTTTGTTAAATGAGGCTTCTTTATGGCAACGACACGAGTCATCGAAATTCACAAAACATGCCTTGTGCATGGTTAGTATGCTTTAAGGTATGTTTGGTGAACTGGGTTGGGGCCTGGGCTAGAGCTTGGGTTGGTGCTGGAGCTAGGGCTAAGGCTTATATTATAAGCCGAAATTGAAATTTATACTTTTGCAAACTTGTTTGGCAAATGGGCTAAGCTGGGGCTTATTATTGTAAAATTACTAAATAAGACATAATTAAATAAGTTTTTGGTATGTGTTAGATATTTTTGTTGGTAAATAAGTAATTTACATTCAAAAGCACCGGTCTAAAGTTTTTAGCCCCTTTTATGGGGTTGAGGCTTATATAGATTTATGACTTATAAGCCCTTTCATAAGCCTGCGTGATAAACGAGACTTATTTTATAAGCCGGATAATATTAAAAGCCCAAGCCCCGATAAGCCTCAATAAACCTCTCGCCAAACATGCCCTTAGTATGTCCCATAAGTTGTATTAAGCCGAGTTGACTACTTGACTCATCTAACTTTACTTTTATTCATTACTCTATTTCCATAAAAAAATGTTCTGGAAAGCGAAGATAAATTAAGGCCACAAAGGCAAGCAAAGAAGATGATACAACTAAAAGGCTTTGAGGAGGAGCCAAAAAAAGAAGAAAGAAATAAAAACATAAAAAATGAAACCGAACTTGAACTCCAAAAAAACTACGAGTTATTCAATTAACCGGGGTTATGAATCCAATGCTTCTAAGAGAATCGATTATTAGATGCTCTATTTGAGGCCTACAGGAGAGACGTCCTTTGGATCAATGAAAATATGTCTTCATTACGAAAAGAAATCATGTCATCTAATGAGGGCGCGCGACAAAATGTGTTCCTCCAATTCCAAATATGCCAAATCGCAGTAAAGCAAACAGCATGAAATAGCTTCTTCACCTATTTGTCTTTAATGAAGCTGATATTTCTAGAAATGATGTCCCAGAAAGAGGGGTTAAAAGAGAAGGGAGAACCCCACCAAATCCATATTTTAGACAAAATGCTCTTGATAATAGGACATAATAATAAACAATAATCATTGGTCTCCTCAATCCGAGCCAGCAAATAGCATACATAGAAGAAGAATTTACACGAAAGGAAAAAATAGAGAAAATATGATTCCATTTAGAAAAAACAAAGAGATTCGAAAACAAAGACAAAACAAAAACGAAAATAGACAGAAATAAAAAATAAACAAAGATGAGAAATACGGGGACACAAGGCTAGCAAAAAAATAAAAGACTAAAAAAAAACAAAGACAAAAACAGTGAAAGCCGCCCGCTGCATCAAGTTGGAATTTGTTGGGACCCATAGAAGAAGGAAGTTCCACTTAAAAGATGGACATTCGGTCTCAATAACAAAGAGATTTGGTTGTATAATCTTGCATAAAGACCTCACTGAGAAAGAACCTGATATAATCCAAGACAAGACAATAATCTTCACGAAGACATGTCGGACAGACCATTGATAAGAGAGGTTAACGTAAAAAGATCATCCAATACGTAACCATGAGGCTGTCTTCTCCAAGCCCAGATACCTTGCCAAACGCCATTAAGAAAAGACCATCTATCAGCCACTAAATAGTTGGTATTCATTTTAAGAGCAAATAAACGTGGAAAACAAAACTTTAAAGGACCGATATCTTTAATTTAAGCATCACCCTAAAATCGAGTTTGATTACTGCTAGAAAATTTCTTAACCATAAGATTGCTAAAAGAAATTCCCATTTGATTCAACTCCGAGCAACACCCAATAATATTTGCCCAAACACCATCTTTCTGCCCCGAACCACTAATTGTCTCAAAACCGCCATCAGAACCATGTATTTTGCTAATTACCTTCCTCCATAACGCACCCGCCTCATTAAGATAACGCCATCTCTATTTACCAAGAAGACTCATGTTTTTTTCTTTAATACACCCTACACCTAAGTCGTCATGTTTCTTGTCTGCAAATATCTTTTTCCAACGAACCTAAACAATCTTTTTCTCATTTTCTTTGAAACCTCAAAAGAAGTTTCTCTTAAAGCTTCAATCTACGAAATAACAAAAGTTGGGGCTTTAAATAGTAAAAGATAATAGAGATGAAGACTTCCTAGCACTGATTTGACAAGAGTTAACCTGCCACCGATAAAGAGAAGGTTGATTTTCCATGTCGCGAGCCTTTCTGAGAGCTTACCCACTACACCATTCCAAGCATCAACTTTGTTCATTCTTTTACCAACAAAAAGCTCGAGATAGTTGAAAGGAAGGGATCCATAAGAGCAATTAATTGCTCTAGCAATATTTGCTACATCATCCATATGGATCCCAATACTAAATATACGGCTCTTTGATAAGTTAATCTTAAGGCGTGAAACATCATGAAAAAAGTCTAAGATACGTACTAGATTTTTGGCGTTTGCAACTGACTATTAGTCAAAAAATAACGTGTCATCAGCGTATTGGAGGAGGGAGATGTTCAGCCCATCATCATCAAGAGAGACCCCTTTGAAAATGCCTTTGTTGCACGCTTCCAATGTCATAACTTGTAATGTTTTAAACTCTTTCGAAGGTGAGCCATTAATAAGCACATATACATAAGTTGAGGGTGAGGCAAGAGAAGATCCATCTACGCCATTTTGGCCTAAAGTTTATCCAAGCTATAATACCCATAAGGAAGTTCCAATTTACTGTATCAAATGCTTTTTCAAAATCAAATTTGAAAAGAAGATTCCTTCCTTCCTCCTTACCGAAGTTGACAATTTCGTTAGCAACTAGATTAATTCCTTCATTCTTAGCGAAGTTGACAATTTCGTTAGCAACTAGACTTCCATCCAAAATTTGATGTGTAAAAGTAAGACTACCGAGTGCGAGAATTTATTTACCTTTTTTATGAATAATAACATCTGTGCATACTATTCACATATAGGTATCCCCCTAGTAATGGTATACTTTTGGATTTAAAATGTCATTATGTATTATCCTTGCAGAAAATTAGATCATTAACTAAAGGAAATTGTTAAACGTATCTTTAAAATCTATGTTTAAAGTGTCAAGACACGCATGAACTACTTGTAATTTTAATAATACGGAGTAATTGTTTACTATATGAATTTAATTTTTTACAACCGAATGTAACACCAATTATTCATGTTTTTGTTTCTTGGAGGTAATCTTTAAAGCTATGTTTAGCAAACCCTTAGCTAAAAATCCAAAATTCTAACAATATAAACATAAACTCAAATTTTGTGTATACTTCGCAACATTACATATGAGGTAAAAGCTTGATAATACGATCAACATGTAAGATTATTTGAGAGTATCATCACCTCGTGATCGATTTCTTATAACGAGTTTCTTACATGATGGATTGCTTTAGAACCATAGGGCTTGGTTTGTCGTTCTAGGGGTTTTTTCTTTGCTTTTTGCCTCTTTCATTCTTTATCTTTTTTAGAATTAAATTTAAACCCTATTCGTTCTCTTTTTTACTTATTATGGTTGGTGTTTCTTTAAACAAATCAGATCTAAATGGTTGGACGTGGGTTTATGGCAAAAACAAGAAACAACATGCTAAGCCAATTGATAATCCGTTTCCTGACTCTTTGTATGCAAAGGGTCTATGGAAGGAGTTCCAACCATATAGTCATATTGTGGATGCGTTTATAGTAAGTAAGTGCTTGAAACTTGGTAGTGATTTGCTTTTGTTAGGTTTTTGGGGGTTCATGATCAGGAATAATTTGCAAAAACTCTTTCTAACATCTGGATAAGGAGTTATCATGTTTATGTTTCGGTTGCTAGATTTCAAAAACTCTCTAAGACTAAAACAAATGTGGCTAATAAAGGGGTTTCTAAGAATAAACATGTTCCTCGTACTGAACATGTTCGTCCTACTATGAGTACTAATGACCCTACTATGTTCCTTGTCAAACAATTGTATGCTTTAGTTGCTCATGGTGATATAATCTCAAATGGGGTCTGGCTAAATGGGGAGAATGCAAATTGTATTTAACTGATCAAAAATGGCCTTATTAAAGTGGAGGACACAACTATTGTGGTTTTGGTTAAGGTGAAGGAGGTTGAATCGATTAGTAACAAGTTCTGTATATGAAGAAATGAAGGTTTTGATAAGTCAAGATATACTATGTTAGGGGTTTATGGGTTTGGATCCAATTCAATAATGTGAAATCCAGTGATGCATTTAAAACGAATGTGTCTTTCAAGAAATTGTGGTCATCTCTTAAGGTTGTTTACCTTTGTTTAAAGTAGATGAAAGGATGGTTTGGGTCGAGATTAACGGTCTTCCACTGTATGAATGGGGATCTAATGCTTTCAAAAAATTGGCAAGTTTGTTTGGTAAATTCAAGTTCTTTGATTCAGAAGTAGAAGATTATATGAGCATGGGAAGGGTATGTATTGCTACAAAAGCATTCTTTTAAATTTGAGACGACGAATGTGGTTATTCATGGTGAGACTTTCGAGGTTCGTGTTAAAGAAATTTGAACTTAGAGTATCTACATTACAGACGATTTAGTTTCTAATGATTTTGATGATAGACGCGATGTTGAGGAGTGTAGATCGCTCAACGAGGACGAAGATCCAAATGACATTCTAGATGACTTTATTCAGCACGTAGTGGAGGAGAAAGAACTGTTGAACGTCCTTAAGGATCTCCAGCATGTGGAAACAGGAGGAATGTTCTAAGATTGATTCAGAAGGTAGTAAACCCCCTGGATTTGATAAAGTTATCAAGTTAAAAAACGAGGGTGATTCTTTCTTAATGGAATCTGTCAAGGATGATCATGTGGTTAAACATAATGAAGTGGAAAACAAATATGTCAATTCATATGCTACCATTCCTCCTGGTTTTGAAAACTTATTCAAAGCAGATAAACATGGTTCTTGGTCGCCTACCTTGTCAAGAATGGGTAAGCGTTATGATATGATGTAAAAGGCTGTAAACGATTAATAAGGCATATGCTTAATGGGATATGTGTGTTGATAGTGGATAAATGAATATTCTATCGATTAATATCTTCGGTTCTAAGAAGCTTAGGAATCGGATTTGGATCAAGGAGTTATGCTTTAACCATAATATTTATGTTCTTGGAGTGCATGAGACGAAGATGACTAAATTGAATTTATGTCAATTAAAATCATGTGGGTAACTTTAAGCTTGATTATGTTGGTAGCATGGCGAGACGTAGATCAGGGGGGTTTGATTTCTAGTGTCTTTACTAAAAACAGAATTTGGTGTGGCGATAATTACATTATTGTAGAAGGTAAGTGGATGAACTCAGTTGATGATTATTACCTTATAAATGTTTATGGCCCACAACACCAACCAGAGAAAGTAAACTTATGGGCGTTTTTACGTTTATTTATTTAAACCCATACGGGAAAGATTATACTCTTTGGGGATTTAAACGAAGTTAGGAATGAAACAAAAAGGTTTGGTTCTTCTTTTCCTAGTGGGGATGCGATGATATTTAATTCTTTTACTCATGACGATGGTCCAATCGACCTTCCAATGGGAGGTAGAATTTTTTACTTAATTGAACAAGGTTGGTTCTAAGTTGAGCAAAATTGATCGTTTCTTGATTTTAGATGGTGTCCTTCAAGCTCACTCAGACGTGCAAGTGACCGTTCTTGATAGAGTGTGGTCATCATGATCCCATTCTCATGCATTAAAAGAAGAGTGACTTTGGACCGATCCCTTTTAAAAAATGTCATTTGTGGTTTGCTCAAAATGATTTGGATGATGTTGTCAACGAGGCTTGGTCGAATCTGTCACTTGATGAAGATGGTGCAACAAATACTCTTCATGATAAATTAAAAGGCCTAAAAGTTTAGCTTAAACTTTGGTATTCCCGTACTAAAAAAACCTAATATAGTAGAAAGAAAAATATTATGTCGTCGTTGAGAAATATAGAAGAAAAGATTGATCCGGGTTGTGCTAGTGATGAAGATAGAGCGCTTCGTGTTAATAGGTGGCAAGAGCTAGATGGTCTTGAGAAGTTAGAGTCTATGGATGTGGTACAAAATGCTCAGGTTAAATGGGAGGTGAAAGCCGATGAAAATTCAAAGTTTTTCCATGACATTATTAATTCTAGAAGGAAATCGCAAATGATTCAACATACTATGCATGAGGGCGTTTGGATCACTAAACCGAACGCTATTAAAATAGCTTTTCTTAACAAAGACAAGTTTAGTTTTCATGATTCTTCAGTTATTTTTCCCGCACGTCGGTTGTTAAATTCTTAAGTGATGAGGATCGAAATTTTTTAGAATCCATGGTGTCTTTAGAGGGTATTAAGGCTGCGATTTGGGATTGTGGTAGCTAAAAACCGTCGGGTCCAGATGGCTTCTCGTATGTTCGTTAAAATGTTTTGGGATCTTTTGAAATATGATATTCAGACTTTCGTGGTTAACTTCTTTATCTCAGGTATGTTTCTACAAGGGTCGAATTCGGATTTTATTACTTTAATACCTAAAGGTGTCTAATCCATTGTACATTAAAGATTATAGACCTATTTCTCTAATTGGTGTTCACTACAAGATTGTCTCCAAAATCTTATCTAACCGGTTGTCTAAGGTTATAGATACGATAATCAGTCACGAATTCATCTCGGGTATAAATTCTTGATGGGCCTCTCATTCTTACCGAGGTTATTGATTGGTGTAAGAAACGAAAGAAGAAATTGATGTTGTTTAAAGTTAAATTTGAAAAAGCATTCGACTTGGTGAGTTGAAGATTCTTAGATCATGTTTTAGAAAGGCTGAGTTTTGGAGTAAAATGGCATGGCTGGATTAAAGCAGGCATAGTGTCGGCTCAGACTTATATTTTGTTAAAAATGAGAGTCCATCGTCGGAGTTCTCTTTAAAAAGAGGTTTGAGGCAATGAGATCCCTCGTCACATTTCTTATTCATTATTATTTTGGAAGGTTTGCACATTGTTCATAGAGATGGGTTGCCTACAAACATGTTTCGAGGAGTTAAGTTTGGTTCCCCCGGTATTCATTTATCTCACTTATTTTATGTGGATGATGTCATTATTATTTCCGTCTAGAATCAAAATGATATGGACAATATCATTCAGATTCTTAATGTTTTTTTACATTGCTTCTGATCTCAAGATTAATATCAACAAGTCGAATTTATATGGGGTAAGAGTTTCTTCGAGTGAGGTTGATCGAATGGCTGCTAGAATAGGTTGTGCGTCTGGTCCTTTCCCTTTTCCTTATCTTGGTTAGCCTATAGGTTTGAATATGGGCCGCGTTATCAATTAGAAGGAATTGATTGATCATTTTAAGACTAGGTTGTCAGAATAGAAAGCTAACATTTTATCCATAGGTGGTCAGGTTATTCTTATCAAATCGGTTCTAGATAGTCTTGGCATACACTACTTGTCTATTTTCAAGGCTCCTAAAGTGGTCATTAAGATGCTTAAAAGTGTTTGTGCTTCATTTTTTGGGGCGCCTCCTAGATTAATAAAAGCTTGCTTGGATTAAATGGTTAAATATTCTAGCTTTATTTGATAAAGGAGGTTTAGGTGTCGGTAGTCTTAAAGCCTTTAATAGTTCTCTTTTAATAAAGTTGAGATGGCATTTTCTTAAGAATCTGGGTGCTCTGGTGAAAGTGGTGAAATCGATTTCCCCCCCCCCCCCCCTAAAAATGGTGGTGGGGGGGGGGGGGGGGGGGGGGGATGAAAAGGTATAAATATCAATGGGTTATTGGTTAGTATTGTTGGCACAATAAATCATCTTCACTCTAATGGTATTGTTCCTTTGAAATCTATACGTTTCAAGGTAGGTGATGGCTCCTTAATTCATTTTTGAAAAGACACATGGTTAGGAGACGCGCCTTTATGTATTACGTTTAACAGGTTTGTGTTCATTTGGAAAGAAAAACGATTTGGTTTATGTTATAGAATCGGGTTGCTAATGCTCTTGTCGTTGCATGGATTATGGCCGATAACCGAGGGGAGGTCGCAAGCTGAGTTCGTTAGTCTTTTAGGTGAAATCAGAGATTTGGAGATTGACGATGATGGCGACTCTTGTGTTTCGTCCCTATCTCATGAAGGTGGCTTTTCGGTTTCTAACGTTAGGAAGCATATTGATGATTGCGTGCTCCCTAATTTGCTTCAATGCATAAGGTTGTATAATTTTCTTCCGAGGAAGGTTAACATTTTTATGTGGCGCTTGTTTCTACATAGACTCCCTCATCGTTTTAACTTGTCATCTCGAGGGTTGGATATTGTTTCGATTATGTGCAAGGTTTGCAACAAGCATGTGGAGTCCAATATCCATGTTTTCTTTTCTTGTGATACAACTTCTACCGTTTGGAGTTTATTTCGTGCTTGGAGTGATTCTAAGATCCTAATTTTGAGCTCTTACGAGGATTTAGATTCATGGCTTCCGTCTCGGCGTGCTTCAAAGGATTCGAAAGATCGCGCTTATGTCTCCAAGCAAAGTACCACTGCAATGTCTGCTACAGAATCTGAATACATAGCTGCGTCAGAAGCTGCCATGGAAGCTGTTTGGATTAGGAAATTTATCTCAGGGCTTGGTATTGTACCAACGATAAATGAACCTTTGAATATGTACTGCGACAATTCAGCTGCAGTTCATTATGCTAATGAACCGGGAGTTCAGAAAGGCGCCAGACACTATCAAAGACGATATCATTATGTTCGCGAGTGTGTTGAACTGGGCGAAATAAGGATACTTAAAGTTCACACAGATAACAATCTAGCTGATCCTTTTACAAAGGCTTTATCAAATAGAAAGCTTACTCAACATGCCAGGGGCATGGGGCTTCGTCCTGCTAGTAGTTTCATGTAGATCTGTGTTTTAGTATTTGGATAAGGGATGAAAAACATTTTATTTTATGATAATGATACGTTGGTATTTTGTTATTTTATATTATAAATTGTGTCCTATATTTGCATGTTTAAATCCATGAATGATAAATGTATTATTCTAAAATTAATCCGTTGTCGATTAACAATATGGGAATATTGTTAAACTAAGACAATTCTGAGTGATTGGTGATATTATAGATATGTGATATTACAGATATTAAGGATGAGTCCACCAAACTCACATGATATTCATAAGATGAATATTGGATTTCCCCGCCACAAGAATATCACTTTATGGATCGACGTCATCAAGTGAATCTTGTACGTGATTTTATTTACATAAATCCTTAGACTTGAGATGCAAGTAGGTTTAGCATATGTGGATATTCCTTCTTGATATAGTTTAAGTTGTCCTGAATAAGGTAACTAATAAGGGCTTTGTCAGAATGGTTTATGCCACATGATGACTGGACACTTGTAGTCAATATAGAATTTGTTCCTTCAAATTGTTGAAGAAGATACCACTGGGCCCCTCATAGAAATAATCAGATGTGTGTATGGCCGTACCTGAAAACTCAAGAAGATATGTCTCATTGATTTTCAGTAATCTTGATTACTTCATATATGAGAAACAGAATCGTTAAATATGGAATGACATTGATCCATATCCAATTTAACAACGGTATCGGAAACAAAGGGATTGTAAATTCATAAATCATTTGTTCATGCCCTGTGAAACCACACTCGGATGTTTTTGGGAGCATTGGCGTGTTGCTAGACGCTTACCAATGTTATTATATTATTCATACATGTCCAAGTGGGAGCTGTTGGATTATGACCATATATGATTAATATATGTCCGGAAATATTCTCGAGCCTAAGGGGACGCACATGTTTATATGTTAAATGACGAGTAAATATATTAATGTAATATATTAAATGTATAACAAACGATCGTTAAAAGTTAACGAGTATTAAATAATTAGTTAAACGTTTAATGGTTAAACGTGAGGGACTAATTATAAATAAACCGAAGAATAAAGGGTTCGATTTACCCTTTTTTCCCCTAGTCGGCTAGAGACACTAGTCCTACAAGGATTAGGAAGCTTGGTGTATAAATATGGTTTTAGTTTTCATTATTGATATAACTTAAAAACTAAACCTAAAGAATTGACTATTCTTTTTCTTCTTTTATCAACCGGCTTCAAGGCTTTGGGGTCTTTGGTTTTATCTTTACGATCGAACAAACAAACCGGACATCCTTTGGGGTTTTGTTTAAGTTCGATCATCACCTCTTGGTGATTCCTAACTCGCAAGTTGATAGATTCAAGAGACGAAGAAGATCGTTTTGTTATACACTACTAGTACTAGCATACCTCGTCGTTTGCTAAGAATGTATAGTGTGCGGAAGGTTAGAGGGTTCATATTTTTGATTCTTCGTGGTTTCACGCGTTGTATTATACACACGCGTATAAAGAAGACGGTGTTTACGGTTACCTATAACGGTGTATCGTTTCTAGCTAAAAGGTAAACAATCTTCTGTCTTGTTAATTATTATGTTCTACACGTGATCATTTATTTCACTGCGTACTCGTGTTAATTAATATGGTTAATTAGATTGTAACACCCAACACGATTATGTGCCCGGTTTGCAACATGCATGTGGAGTCCAATCCATGTTTTCTTTTCTTATGATACAACTTCTACTGTTTGGAGGTTAGTTCGTGCTTGGAGTGATCTAAGATCCTGATTTTGAGCTCTTGCGAGGATTTGGAATCATGGCTTCTGTCTTGGCATGTTTCAAAGGATTCGAAAGATTATGTCATTTTTGCTACTATATGTTGGATGCTATGACGCTTTTGAAATAACGTCACTTTTAACTCTCAAGCTATGAGGAAGTGTGACATTTTTGATAACATTCGTTTTTTTATTGTTGGTTAAAATTTAGAGGTAAATTTTATAGTGGTTGAATCGATGATTGAAATTGCTTTTGTAATTTTGTTAGCGCCTTTCTAATTTTTTTTTTATAATGTATCGCTGTTAAAAAAATTGAGGTAAGTTCGTCAATTTCCATGACAACAATATAAGGTTTATATTCAAAGCGTGAACCATGGGTAGTTGACCCAGCACCCCCACAAACAAGAAAAATAAGATGATTGGAGTTTTCTCGTTACTTTTGATTACTACAATTTGTAACCACCCCCTCTATCTCATAATCATTGGACCTCTTGATAGAATAATACTTATATAAAAAAATTGTATTATAAACTTAAGATGTCAAATGATACTTGATGTTTAAATAATGAGAAAATGGAGATACTTATAGTTTTACAAATATCATCAGACTGAATGTAGTTGTGATCGCAGAGGACATTGCCACGTCAGCGCCAACTCAGTTTTCTCTCTTTTAGATCACACAGTGACCAAACACACGTAGTGGTAACCGCAGAGGACACCGAACAATTTTTTTTAAACATTATATTAATAAATAATTAAACATTACAAATACAAATACTGAAATAAAAATACGGAAATTAAAATTCGAAATACGAAATACAAATACTGAAACTAAAATACGAAAATACAAATACTGAAATTAAAATACGGAAACTAAAAACTAATAGTCTAAATTCCAACGCTCATTGATTTTTTTCTTCAAAAACAACGCCGTAGATAAAGCTCTGCCAGTTAAATGATCATGATCTTCATTGTAATACCTGAGGTCCTCCTCGAATTTTTGTTGTTGCTGAAATTCGAACATTTTTTGTTGGAGGTCTAATTCTTTTTCACGTTGTGCAATCCTCAGTCTCTCCAATTCTCCTTGCTCCTGGCGCTTCCGTTCTTCCAGTTCCAATTCACGCTCTTTAATTCGTAAATACTCAGAGGAGGACTCCTTCCTCTGCGTAAAAAACGGCGTTGCAGCCATTGTGAATTTACTAAGCAACGCGTCAACAAGACTAGGATCACCTGCAATTGAAGTTTCCGAACGAGCACCAGATGATGATCCTTTCTTCTTAGCCCGGTCTCGGCCCATTGGTGCAGGAACCTCTTGAGCTTCTACATCCTCTGAATCAGCTGCTTCATCGTTTAGATTCACGCCAATGTGTGCTGAATCCGAATTTCCTTGTGACGTATTTTCTGATGTCCTCGATTTTTTGGAAGATGATTTTTTGGATTTATAAAACTTTGGCATTTCAATCTTTTTCCATTTAGGATGATCTTTCACAATCTTCCAACATTCAGTCAATGTAAAAGGAGCATTGTAAATAGTACGATACTCTAGCTCGGCTTCTTGATAGACAGTAATATCACATGACCCACTTTGGTGCCTATCTTGGACACTATTATAAATCTCACAAAATTGACTAACCTTAGGACGAATCCTATTTTTCCATTTGCAGTTAACAGAATCGTAGCTTCTTTTGTCTTCGCCCATTTCTTCGTGAAAGTGGTCAGCTACTTCCGTCCAAAACCCTGCCGCTTTTTTGCCATTTCCTTCGACGCTATCCTCCGACTTCGCTACCCAAGCTTTACACAAAGCTATCTCATCCTCAATGGTCCACAATTCGACGAACTCTTTGTCGTTCTTCTTGGTAGGTTTTGATCTTCTTGTATATTTTTTTTTTTGGTTTCACGGGCTCAACTTCCTCGACTGGAGAGTCGTCTTCAACTGGTTGGGATGGACCTTCCGAATAAGGTTGAAACGGTTGAGAAGCGGAAGCCCATAAATGTTCGAAATTGTCATCGTCAAGATTGAAAGCCGGGATCAGAGAAGATTGGCTTGGCGGCGGTGATGCTCGTTGTGGACGATACATTTGATTTTGCGCTTGCTGGGTATACCAAGGAACCGAATACGGATTTGGTGGGGAAAAGTATTGGATTCCGCCGTGAGTAAAATTAATCGGTGGGGATTGACCGTGTAACATAAAGTTAGGGTCGGTATTTGTTGGAACGGTTTGTTGACGTCGGGATTTGGGTGTTTTGTTTTTGTTAGACATTGTTTGAGTTTTGTAGTATAAATTGTAAGAAATATTGTGTGAAAAATGAGTAGAAATAGATTGAATTTATAGTGGAAAAAAGAGAGTAATTTTTTTTATATAAAATCAAACGGCTATATTTTGGATTTTTGGGGGTTTAAATCAAACGGAAATATTCCTCATTTACTCGGTCGTGTGACCGACCCAACAAATCAAAAGGTCTAGGAGGGGACGCGTCTACATTGGGTCTAGTATTGGGGGGGGGACGCGTCTTTGTACTGCCATATGGGACGACCGACCGAGGTCGACCCTCCCATTACGTTTAGCCTTAACTTTTTCTTAATAATGGTAAACAACTAGTGGGCTGGTTGAAAATGATAAGTAAACAAATCACCATAATTTCCACACAAGGTCCAAAAGGGTAACTACAAAAAAGATTGTGTACGTAATTTCTATGAAATGAGGAGGAAAAAGATTGCACGACGTTTGAAAGGAGGAAATACTTCTAAGTACGTCAATTTCCATTGAACATGTTACATGTACTTTGAAAATTACAACCATTGTATTCTTTCGACCAAGTTTGTTACGTTAGAGATACTAGTTCATGTTGACTATGAAAACTCAGTGAGATGTATTGTATCATTGTGCATTGATGACGTATACTAGGTGTACCAAGCCTATGGGCTTGGGCCATATTATCACTCGGCCTTTTGGGGCTAAACTTGACAATAACGGGCCATAGTATAACCCAATCTCGCGTGGGCCTAGGCCCCAAATCTTGTGATCCGTCCGCGGATCCAGTTATAGACAATCCGTCCGCGGATCCACCTATAGGACGATCCGTCCGCAGAAGACAACATCCGTTCATCACGATTGGTGCGGATTCTTGCCCGACAAGGGACCCACTCCGGCCACTACTAAAGTAACCGAAATACTAGGAAACCCTAGCACTAGACACCTATAAATAGGGACCATAATATATCCCAAAAGGTACATAGTTATTCTTATTCCCTCTGACATATACTTTGACAATATGAATACTTACTCTCACACCGGAGTCTAATCGTGGGGTCCGTCCCCACGGTAAGGCTAACGGTTTACTTTTAATTGTGCAGAAAATCATCACCTCTCTTGCTCTAGTACAAGATCAAGCATTCAAGTCATTTGGAGGCCCGACCCGACAAAGGACTTCGACACCTTGCTAAACCCGACACGAATTTTGTACTAACAAGTGACGCCATCCGTGGGACACTTACGCAACCACGATTCTCTAAAAAAACTCACCATGAGCACTCACGAACAAATCACAAACAATCCTACGTCCGCCGTGAGGAACACAGGGGGAAGAAATGGTCCCCAGGGTCTTGAGGAACCTATTAGGGAAATGTGCGACAAAAATTATCATCAACTCTTGCCGCTCATCGCCGAGAAGATGCAAAAAGAAAAAGAGCAGAAAGACAAACTCAACGCGGTGAAAGCACGACTGCTATGGATATATGAGGCCGAGGATCCTGTTACAGAACTCTGTTTAACTAGATGACATGTACAACACTATACAAGAAAAATATGTAGTTTACCCCTCTTTTCCAAAAAATCGGTACAACGAAGACTTTTAAGGTCAAGTTTATTCACTCAATTTAATGCAAAGGTTTTACTTTTCTGGCTCGTTATACCAGTTCCTTCAAAAACTATACAATGTCATTTTGAGCGAAAATTTAGTTTCTTTGACTTCAATAATCAAATTGTAGATCTCCATGTGTGATGTAAAAAAGTAAATTAGAAGCTTAAAGAGCATTTAGCAAGCCTTGAACCATGTCTCAGTGAACACTAACCTTGTAAAATTCGGGAAGATTGTGCAGCTTGTAAACCTCATTGACAACTTGAATCTGTTTTGTCACCTGTATACCACAGTCCACATACGCCTCATTGCAGAGTAATTTTAGAAGTTCAACAAAAGAAGAAAGCGTGAAGGGGAAAAGAAATACCTCAGTTAGGCCTTGTGATGTATTTTCAACTGAAAGAAATGTGCGTGTCTGATCATCATTCACGAATACCTCCCACTTATTGAAATCAATCAAATACCTGTTTCAACATCATCAAACCCAAAAACTAAAATGAACCACGTCCAACTTAAACCAAGTTTCATCATAAAAAGTTAAAAACATAGAGTAGTTAGTAGCAAACAGCTAATGTGTTGGGGTGTGTTCATACCGTTTATGAAACTGAAGCTTCTGTTTAAGCATTGCAACCACCGATTCTATTTGGTGCACACGTATGGGAACAGTTCTTCCAAGACTTATGTGAAATTCTCTCCCCAAGGCAGCTTGTATTAGCTTCTCCTCGTCTTTAACCAACGTAAGTAATGGAACATCAATATCCACGACATGAAGATCTTGTACAATTGATGTGGTTTTTTTCAAAAACTGGGCTAGCTCTTTCTTTCTTTCAGATGGTATGAAGACTGTTGCATAAGCAGAATACATCAGCTAATGCAATGAATAAAAAGAAACAAATAGTTGCATTGTAATAACAATGTTAATGATGCAATCAATACCCGACACTTTCACCATTTTAAGTTTAAGAAGCAAAATACATTGGTGCACCTTCCTACATTTACAAGCGCGGACCCTCAAACACCTTATTTATCACATATTGGTACTTCAGTTGCCACCGTAGTCTAATGAAAAGCATAAACTTCTATAACCTTGCATTTCAAGTGACCTCCGCAAGGTACATGTATCAGTTTGTCAGATGCTAAGTATATTTTAAAAAGACTCACTATCTTCTAAAACAAGCAAAAAACATCAGCGAATCTTCCTGTATGTATGACTGCATTCATGAGTGCAGACCCTAAAACAACTTAATTATCACATATTGGCACTTCACTTGCCATCGTGTTCTAATCCTTCTATAGCCTGGCATTTACGCTGCGTTCTCGAGTTTTTAATGAAAAGAAAGGAAAAGAATGGATGAGAAAGGGTAAGAAAAGAAAGGAAAATGAGTAATCTGATTTGTGTTCTTGAGACAAAAAGAAAGGAAACATGTATCATGTTCTCAAGTCGATAAGAAAAGAATAGAAATTGCTATTTTTACATTTATACCCTTCACACTCTATTTCAATGCAAGTTTATAAAGTGATATCAACCCCTTTATATAAACTCAACACCAGAATTACTAACGATAATTAAAAACTGAATAATAATCTCAAGTGAAGTATTACAACTTCATTTTCTAAAACAAGATTATGTGTTCTCGTACAAGTTTTGTTTTCTTAAGAAGAAAATAAGAATAAATATAATATGCAAAACGTGGCATGTCGTGGTGATATATGCAGCCATATAATTAATTCAGTAAACAAAGAATTACTAAAGATCTGTTTACATAACATTAGTTTCAATAAGGGCATATTGGTAATTATAAAGCACACTACTTTCCTTTCCGTCTCAATCCGCTCAACTATGAACAGAAAATTTATGCTTGTTTTTTCTTTCAAAATCATTTCCTTTCCTATGATTTCCTTCACAAAAAAAACTTGGGAACACATATTTTTTCTTTGTTTCCTAGCCATTACATTCTTTTCCTCTCAAAAATAAACTCGAGAACACACCGTTAGAGTGACATCCGAAAACTGGCTATTAATTATAAAAAGTCAAGTTTACTTCAATGCAAGACCTTCTAAAATCAGTGATTATATTCACACTGTGACCAAACCTGGCTTAGTTGTTTTAGTTGTTGGAGCACAATGACATTCTAAGAAACATGGCGATCTGTATATTCTTATGAATGATGTGTTATTATAGAAGAACTGTAAATCATATATGCATTTGTGATGCATCCTGAAATCAAATCCGTTTTTTATTTAAAAAACAGGCTACTTTATCAGCTTTTTTACCGAGTCGTATGGGAATCCTGTAAAAATTCACCTGTAAATGATGGTTATTAGATGGTTTTTACTTGCACACAAGGTTAACATGGTGAACCGCTAAACCATCCCACACAACCTTCGATTCAGGCCTAGAAACTAGCTCTCTTCTCCCAATAAAATCTTGATATCAATTTGGGCTCCCAAGATGCATCACAAATGAATGCTGACATGTGGTGGTTCAATAAGGATATGCATACACCGCACATATTTTTGTAGAACCATATATCAAAAAAGGTTATGAACTTTATTTACCCACTTCTAGCATTCGCAGAGACACAGCCCTTGTCTTACATTGGCCTACAAATGCTTCCACTAAGGAGGGTGACAACTTTGACCCGTTTATTTGGAATTGGTTGATTTAGGTTATATTGAATATCTAATATGTTAAACGAGTAAAAACGCATGGCTGAAAATGAAATGGGTCAAACGGTAACTAATGACCCCAATTTAGTGATCCCCTGGTGTATGTAAATGACAACAATGTCCATAGTCTCCATATTATCTTTATCAAGGAAATGTGAATTAACAAATCTACTACTCTATCATTTTGACATTTTATAGTAATGTAGGAGAAAGGAACAAAGGTTAGTGGGTCAACCCAACTCCACCAGACCCGTATTAAACATCACACTCTTGGGAAATACCCACTAGGACCTGAACTGGTTTCAATCCTGTGACGCAATCCACCTGACCAACCCTTTTGCCAACCAGGTTAGTACATGTAATGGTGCAATACAACTCTATCACACCAATGAATGCGATCAATAATCAAATGAACTAACTTGAAGCCAGTGTCCTAACGACACAATAAAGCACATTGTTTTCATAAGATTACCTAAAGTGGAAACTGTTCTTCGACTTTGCAACATTATAAGAGCGCTAATCTAAGAGTAAATGCCTTAAATCATCTCCAAGTAACCAAAAGACAAAGTATGATTTCAAGAAAGTCACTCTCTGATACCTTACCAATATCCCACCAGCACATACATACAATCTCTATAACATCATAATGTCATAAACTGTCATAAATTATAGCTGCATATGTTCGAAAAATAATCTATAACTAACATTACAGAAGACATATGTACTGAAGTCGTGTGGTGTTCTATGAAAAATTCAAATGGTAAATGGTCACTTTCTCGATTAAAAACAACATGTGATGGTCTAATGAAACTATTAGATTTCAAATAGGAATTCTCAACATTTTCGCTAAACAAAAAAGACTTGATCAATCTTAACAGCCAGACCTCAAACAAAACCTTTTTTACGCAACAAATGACATAACGACCAAAAATGTCTTCTCCCATTTTTTCACTACATTCCCCTAACGGCTAACATTATAAACATACCATAACAACTTAATTTTAAAACCGAATACTAATTCCAAAGCAACACATTTCAAACAAACTTACATCCTAGCAATAACATAATAACTAGAAGTACAAAAAGACAAAAAGAAAATTCACCTGGTATGTAAACATGCAAAGCATAATTCCCTTCGATATGCGGAAAGCTTCGTTTCCTACTACTCGTATTCCGTTCCAAATAATCAAACGCACCTAAAAATTATAGAATAATAAAATTTTAATAATTAATTCAAAATTTTAGGGAGTTTTTGTTTAACCTATAAATTGGAAATAAGCCGAAATTAGAAAAGCTAATAAGGGTAAAAATAGGGTTAAAGAAAGACCCCCGTAATTAGGATTGAGTTAGGGTTTATGTACCGAGTGAATTAGGAGGGTTAAGGAGGTCGATTGGCGGTGGCGGAAGGACAGGTGGCGGTGGTGAAGTGTGGTGGTTTGTGGTGGTGAGTGGTGGTTGAGAATCGGAGTCTGAGTCGGAAGAAGTGTCTCCGTATGATGCGATTAGTGCTTCCATTGAGTCACTGGTGATGATACTATGCCACAAGTTTTTGATTTTTAATATTTTGCAACGTTGCAAAAATAGCTAACAGGTTTAGGCTAGATTAATCGGGTATTAATCAGATTGGACTTTTTATATAAAATTATAAAATATTATAAATATATGCTCGATTTAGTCGATTTTTGTCTGATTTGATCGATTTTATGCTCGATTTAACCGATTTTTATCCGATTAATCAGTATATTGACCAATTTTTGACCAAACTAATTAATAAGGTCAATTAGTGAAAATCATGACGGTTAATCCCCGCCTAACGTCTAGGGCCGCCTAGGTCGATTTTTGCAACACTGATATTTTGTCTATGCAGTTATCTCGGTCAGATTACAAATATCGTTCAAGGACCGAGATTTGAAATAACGGTTATCGCGGTGAGATATCGGTTTTTATATTATCTAGAATATTAAATATTAAATATATATATATATATATATATATATAAAGATTAAACATAAAACATAGCATAAAAGTGTCAAACAGAATTAAATTAAAATCATAAAAGCTTAAACAAAACACATAGCATAAAAGTGTCAAACTGAATAGCTAATTCACAAATAATAAAGTCAAGAAGTTGTATTTACATGTTAGAAAATAGAAAGAAGAAAGAAGGGCTGCCAAAAAGAAATGGGCTGCCAGAAAAAAAAAAAAAAAAAAAATCCAAAAACGAGATTTTATTTATCTCATCGAGATCCGATATCAAAATCTCGGCAAAATCTCGTCTAATATCGTCGAGAATTTCGGTTCCGATATTTACCACCAAGATTTGGAACCGAGATTTTTTCTAGGTCCGAGATCCGAGATATCGCCGAGATTAACTGCCCAGTATTTTGTTATGGTACAAAGTAGAAACTAGAAAGTTAGGAACTGCAAACCGGTGTTTATCGTATGGTTGATAAGATCTCGACCTTTAAAATCTTACGATTTTGAAGTAAAGACAATTCGGATTCTAAATAGGATCTGTACAAGTTTAAGATATTATAAGATCATGATTTTAACCATAGGATCTTAAGATCAAATCCGATCATGTATTATTTTTCTCGTATTACAAACTAAAAAACTACAAATTTGTGGATTGAGGTTTGTAGAATTTATAAAACAACATGTTAATCTTCTTAAACATTTCATAATCATGATTTAGGACAACAATTTTATAAAACATTCATATAATTTTGTGTTTATAATAATAATTGGTAGATTTGTATAATATTACAAAGACTATTAAGAAGATGAGGTTATAGCAGGATCTTAAGATCTCAATCCGATCTTACGATCTCGATCTTGCAAAGACGAAAACAATCCTCGATAAGATCCCGCTCTTTAAAACCTTGGTTTATGGCACATGATATGATAAACATCTTTAGTTACACTAATTTTTATTTTATTTTTCAAAGCAGAAAAAAAGAGTAGCAATGAGGAACTAGGATACAAAGTTATACAAAATTAAGGGTTTGTTTACTTTCCACTTTATGGAGAAAAAATTTGAGCCCAAACTTTTAGTCTCTCTTAATTGGAAGACCCACCAAGACTGAAATCTCCCATTTAAAAGGCTAATTAAGTGTGGAATCGTAGGAGGGGGGGGGGGGGGGGGGGAGGGGGGGGGGTGAATACGTTTCTTTTATAAACTTAAGACTTTTGTATCAAACAACCAATCAAGTTTATACTACAACAACTATACTAAATAACATCAAACAAAGGAATATTCATCACATTCACAAATATACAAAACAAACATAGATTGCAATGCAAACATATAATAATAAAACGATAAGGCAAATATTAAATGTAAATCGATATGGTAAAAGCAATGTGCAAACCGGACACGATGATTCATATTGGTTCGGCTACGAAACTCCTCTTTGCCCTACTCAACGCCTCGAGTACCCAACTCAAGAGTTACTTCACTAAATCAACAAGCTCCTTTAAGGCGGAGAAAACCACACAACGTCGCTTACTCTTTATCCGGTACTAAGCTAAATACCGAGTCCTACTTCGAGGTAGAACCAACCTAACGTTACTTACACTTTATCCGGTACTAAGCTAAATATCGAGTCCTTCTTAGGGTACAACCAAACCTGTTATGTTTTATGGCCCAACATAATAAACCTTGTGTTTTATGGCCTAAACACATAAACCACATAACATCTAGTTTGTTGTATAATGATTGATACACAAATGTGTATAATGATGATCCAATACATAATTGTCAATTGGATGTAAAAGCCTAATCTAAAACATCAAGATCACTAAGCATGATGGTGTTGATGAAGATGACAAGTCTCTTGGCTTGTTGTGATAGATCTTCATATATGTAGGTATGTGGTGGATGGATGAATGGCAAGACTCTACTAAGCTTCCTTGAATGGAGGATTCCCATATAGAATCATGCTTATGCAACAATGAAGTAGAAAGCATTATGATTAAGGGTTATTGGGGTTTTGATGATATGATTAATTGTGTTTTTACATTATAAAAACTTGTTTATAATGATCCTAAATGCGTGTAATAATGTGAAAGAAAGGATGTGAAAAGCTTGGGTGAAAAACTAAGCAAATGGGTGGTATTTATAGAAAACTCAAAACTTGGCCATCAAGTTGCCACAAATCCAGGGATGGTGGATCCGTCTGCCTTTTAGGTGGATCCGTGGGTCGCACGGTCTAATTTTAAAATTGTTAGAAATCTTTTTAAATATTTTGCTTAGATCCTTAATGTACTTATAAAATATAATTAGATTTTGTTTTAGAAGGAAAATCACGCTTAACATTAAAATAGTAAGATTTGCTAGATATGAAAAGATCTTGTAAGTTTTGTTTCCAAAAATGGTTAAACAAGAATAATTAGTTTTGTCTTTATTCTCTAATTATTTTGTCCTGTTATCTAATACGGTTAGACATGTTTTGATCTTCCAAGATTGTTTCCTAATATGCAAAGATTGCTTTTAGAGAAAGTTTTATTCTAGTTAGTTAACGTAATTAAGTTTTGTTCCTATTCTCTAATGTGATTATTACTTGTTAAATCATTTTTCAATGTTTGTTTAAATGGGTTGGATCATAATGCAAACTTAACTAAACATATTCATACCTTTTGTTGAAGCATGAGTTGACTTCGAGAAAGTCGAGAGGTCGTTGATGAATATATGCGTTGACGAGTTGTGATCACGCGTAACTTGCACATTTTGCGTTATGTATTACAAGTTACTTGTTTGTCATTATTAAAACCAAATGACTTGTTTAGTTTAAATATCGTAATATTTGCACTAACAGTCTGCCCCTTTTTGATGATGACAAATATGTAAACTTGTAACATAGTAAATTTAAAAGTTACTCGTTTACACTTCCTTCTCCCCCTTTTGTCGAAACAAAAAGGTGTATGCTCTAATCCGTTGATCCTTCTCCGTTAACACTCTTCCATCCTTAAAAGGGCGTGTCCTTGGAGTTAAACTTTGTTTCTCCCCAGAAAGGCGAGCTTGCATCATCCTTAGTGAAGTTTTACTTCATTCTTCATCTTCTAAGTAACTTTGAGCTATCTACATTGATGCCCTCGAGCTGCCCCTAGCTCCTTGCACTCCTATGATTATTGACCTTGGTTGCTAATGAATCCATGGATCAAATTTCTTACAAAGATTTACCTACATCAAGGGTTAGTTTTGTGCAACATAATATATATATATATATATATATATATTATTATTATATATATATATATATATATATATATATTATATTATATATATATATATATTATATCATGAAGCAATAGGAGAAATATATGATAAATGTGTGTATGCTTCTTCTTGTCGAATGCTCCCTTTATTGGGCTACAAGTATTATCAAAAAACTACAAAAAAATGTAGTGCGAAAACTAGATACTCTGATTGGCACGAGTATGTTGGTAACTAAATGTATACAAGTATGCACTCTCTAAGTGCTATTTGTCGGAAGCTCCCCTTGTATTGGGACACCAAAGATGGTGAGTTAGGAAAGTGTACTACAAAACAAAGTTAGTAGACAAGCGCACATATACATAATAATGATGATATTTATGTATGTAACAAAAAATAGATATATGTGAATAGTATTTTGATCTTAAGGTTTAAGATAATGTTTAGGAGCAAGTAGCATAACTAATAGATAAAGTGCTAAAAGTTTAACAAAAACAAGAGATTCTGAATTTTGGCTTCTGCTAGGGACAGATCTACCAAAAGCACTGACGGATCCACCATTTTTGGATCCGTTGGTCGCAGAGACCTTCAAAAATAGGCAGAACCCAGTTTTGTAGCCATAATCCAAAGCACTTAGCATGTAAACACTAAAATCATAAACAATAGCAAGTAAGGGTCCAAAAAGGATAACATACCAAGTCATAAAGATGTTAAGCATCATGATAGCAAGTGTCAAAAATAATAATCTTGTTAGGAATACGAAAAGTATCGGTCACTTCTAATATAGCTAGTCATAGCTCGTAGAGTAATCATATGTAAAGTTAGTAAGCTAACCGGGCCAAAGGATCATGGAAAGCCCATGACTAAGCCCATGGCCGGCCATAGCTAGAAGTATTTATACCCTCTCCACACATGGAGAGGGTGTTGGTTGTTCATTTTCTCATTTGGTAATCTAATATCTTCCTTACTTTATCTCTCTAAGTGTTCATCCAACCACATCTTTCTCTCTCTAAAAACCCTAAACGAATCCATCCTCTATATGTGTTAAGATATTCTACAATTGGTATCAAGAGCCATAGGGTGTTTGTGAAGGTTTTGTGTGCGTTTTTTTCTACTCTTTTCAGGCGTGTTTCTTGGTTCGAACCTATCAAAAGGTTTTCATCTTTTGAGGGTTTAAAAACCATAAAGCTTTAAACTTTCTTGTTTATTTATCTTAGTTTAGGCTAGAAGTACAAGAAAATCTTTGAAAAACCATAATTTTTTTTATCTTTTTGAGTCTTTTTTGTTAGAAAAAGGGTTTTGTACCAAGAATCTTGATTTTAATTTTTTCATGTCAAAAACGTTAAAGTTTGTGTTTTTAAGGTTTTAATAGTCTTAGATAAGTAAGAAGTACAAGAAAAATCAAGTAAAAACGTTAAAAAGTGTGTCTTTTTAAGATTTTTGGTTTTTTGAGTTTCTAAGTATATTGGGCAAATTATACGTCTAGGCGAAGTATACGTTATTGTTCAGGCGAAGTATACGTTATTGTTCAGGCAAAGTATACGTAATTGCTCAGGCGAATTATAGTGCTCATTACTTTGGCGATTTATACGTAGTTTCCAAAGGCGATTTATACGTTAATTCCAAAGACGATTTATAGGTTAACTTTCGAAGGCGATTTATACGTTAATTTCCAAAGGCGATTTATACGTTTATTTCCTTATTTATACGTTGTTTCTTAAGGCGATTTATACATCATCTTTAGGCGATTTATACATCATTTGCTTGGTGATTTATACGCTTTACTTGGGAGAACTATACACTTTCATTAGGAGAATTATACGGTTGTTTTTTGATTTGTAAAATCCCGTGAAAACTTGATTTCTTGCTTTTATCAAGAATTGTAAAATCCCGTGTATTCCAAAGACTCAATTACGTTAATCAAACCTCACTTTAACACAACAACCTCCAATCACTGTACGATCATCTTTTATCTTATCACATTAAAATGGATTCAATTATCCTACTGGACAAAGGAATAATTCTTGTTGAGTACATGATTCCTCCTTCGGTGATGAACAATCTGTCCACCATATGTGGAAAGAGGACCCGTTAAGATTCTTAGAATAGTGAATGGAATTATTCATGCAAAACAGAGGAGCACTCTTTGAACAATCTCACCCTCCCTTCCCCCCACCTAAATCTATAAAATAATGATACTTGAATCAGTTGAACATGGTCCACTCATTTGGCCTACTATTGAAGAGAATGGGATGACCAAAACAAAGAAATATGCTTAATTGTCTGCTTTTGAGAAAATTCAAGCTGACTGTGATATGAATGCAACCAATATCATTCTTCAAGGTCTACCAGCTGATATCTATTCACTTGTTAATCATCATAGAGTTGCCAAGGATTTATGGGAGAGAGTTCAATTACTAATGCAAGATACCTCTTTGACTAAGCATGAAAGATGTAATAAACTGTATGATTGCATTTGGTAAGTTTATTCGCATCAAGGGGGAAAATACTTTATAACTCAGCGTGATTATGACATGACATCTACAAAATGAAAATGGAAAAATTTCAAGTTAATACCAAATTTTAAAAAAGTCTTCCACCAGAATGGAGTAAGTTTGTGACTGAAGTCAAGCTTGTAAAAGATTTGCATACTACCAACTTTGATCAGCTTCATGCATATCTTGAACAACACAAACTCCATGCAAATGAAGTCCGTATTATGCGTGAACGCAATCAAGATCTACTTGCACTAGTTGCTAATCATCAGATGACACCACCTCACTTCAACACTTATCAGTCTTCATACAACAATCCTCAGCTTCAACAACAGTTTCCACATCTCAATATGGATTAATTCATCTCACTCAACATTACTCATCTACTTATCCATCATAAACTCAAATCATTCATCCGTTCCACCATCATATCCATATCAGTTCAAATGAATCATCAAACCTCATCTGTTCTACAAATTGCTTATCAATCACCTCAAATGTCTACACAATCTATGACTGAGTCACCTTTTGTGAACTCAGGTCTTGCTATTCCTGTATTCTCTCCAAGAGATGATCTAATTGCTTGTCTCAATAACGCAATGAATTTTCTAACAGCTGTAGCTTCCTTAAGGTTCCCCTCAACCAATAATCAACTTAGAACTTTCTCTAATCCAAGAAAAGAAATCATGACACTATTCCAAATATTGGACAGGCAGGGTCACAATGCAACAAGTTCAAGAGAGACAAGGGCAAAGTTATTTTGATACTGGTTATAAGAGTAATGCTACTAGTTCTGGGGGAAACAATGCAAGTGGACAGGCAAGGGTTGTTAAATGCTACAAATGTCAAGGTAAACGACATATGGCTAGGCAATGCACTCAGCCTAAGTGACCAAGGAATGCAGCATGATACAAGGATAAAGCAATGTTAGCTTAAGCTCAGGAAGCTGGACACATTTTGAATGAAGAACAACTGGCATTTCTTGCAGATCCAGGGAATCCAGATGGTCAAGCTGTTTAGACAATCATTCTAAACAATGCTACTTTTCAGACTGCGGATCTTGATACTTATGATTCTGACTGTGATGATATCTCGAATGCAAAAGCGGTTCTCATATCCAATATTTCCAACTATGGTTCTGACATTATCTCAGAGGTACCCTATTCTAAAACCTATCTTAATGATATGGAAAATCAAAGTGTGCATGCAATGCAGGATTTTGAACAAACACCAGTTGTAGATGTTACAGATAATGAGATAACAAGTGATAGCAATATCATTCCGTACTCTCAATATTTGCAAGAAACACAATAGGCAAATGTTCAAGATACTAATTTGCACGCATAATAAGATTCAATGATCTTATCTATGATTAAACAAATGTCGGAACAAATGATTAATCATGTAAATAATTGAGAAAAGGCGAATAAGGAACAGAATAATGAATCAGTAACCGTTGAGCTTGAAAGATATAAAGAACGAGTCAAAACTTTTGAACAACGTCTTAATATTGATTTAAGCAATCGTGAAAAAATGATTGATTCTCAAATGGATGATATGATAAAAGAGAAGCTTGCACTAAAAGAACAAGTTGACTCACTTGAGAAAAATCTTTCTAAACAAATCAAAGGAAATGATTCTTTATTGCAAACATTTATTGTTTTCAAAAATGAATCCAAAGAAAAAGAAAATAAATATATGGAAAATGAAATTGATTTGGAAAAGAAGATAAAGGAACTTGATAATATTATTTTTAAAGTGGGTCAATATGCTCAAACAGTGCACATGTTAACAAAACCGCAAGTTTTTTTTATGATAATGCTCACAAACAAGCTCTAGGTTATCAAAATCCGTTTTATCTCAAGAAATCTCAGCGGATAAAACCAACCTTGTATGATGGTATTGTTATTTCTGATAAGCATGTTGCTATGCATGTGATTGATGATGAAGAGACATTGATTTTGGAAGAAGAAAGTTAATCAAAAATGTCTAAAAAATAAAAGGATCCAAAGGCTATTAAACAAAAATTTTCTCATAAACCTATTGATTATGTAAAATTACATCAACTATCTGAGGATTTTGGGAAACACTTTGTTCCACAACAAGAATTGTCGGCTGAATAAACTTTCAGGTATCATATGTTACACCCTTCTACTAAATCTTCTGATGCATCACCTGTCAAAATGGAAGCTCTTAAGGAACTTCCTAAGGTAAGCTTGGTGAATGAAAGCCTTAAAAAGCATGAAAGCCTTAAAAAGCTTAAATTTCACCTTGCCAGGTTTGACAACATGGTGAAGATAAGGACTACAACACTGCATGCTGTACAGAAGGTGTAATGGGGGTTGAAACATTTAATGCTATTTTTAACAAGAATTTATTCAACTTCTAAAATCTTTAAAACGACATCTTCAATGTGTTTGATAAGATCTTCTAAATGAAAATAATGGAAGTACAACAGTTTTTGACCAAATTGGACGTTGTGTTCACAGGTCTTCAGTTGACTCAAACCAATGTTATGGAAAATTGCCAAGAAAAGAATTACTTTTGGTAAATGATCGACTCCTTACAATCAATCATGGTCTCAAGATGTTCTTTTAACTGTGATGAATTCTATGTCTTTGTTTGGTGAATCTGTGAATATTGATAGAAAGAGTAAAGAATCTTGTGATAAGTGTTTCAATCTTGAGGTCGAGCTTTTGAAATCACAAAATGCGCATAACGATCTTGTTGAAAAGTAATCACAACTTGAAAAACATTGTATTTTCTCTTGAAATTGTCAATACAACTTAATCATGAAATTTTTTCAAAAGATGAATCTTTGTAATAATCAAAATGCCTCTCAAAATTCTAGAATGTTTTGTATTAAGAATGATTTGAAAGCTACAGCTTCATAGACCAAAAGACAGTACCATTTGTAAATTGAAGGATATTCATAAAATCAATGAAGAGAAAAGTCCAAGAATAGTATGACAAGTATGATTATGGTGAAAAATAGAGATAAAAAATGTAGAACTGGAGAATGTAGTGTGGCCAAAACTGATTTCAGAAACGAGCGTATTTTGCTAAGAATTATCATGTGAACAGGTTTTTTAAGAGCAGTTTGAACTTCAATCAGAAATAAGACACGTGTTCGTATAAAGAAACATAGTGAATTCTTAATTGATAAAAACTGAATCTTAAATCTGCTAAAATGAGGAGTTAAAAAGCTCAAATTCAAGATAAGGTTTTTGTCGATAACGTCATGACAAAACAATTTACAAAGAATAGTAATAAGCGAAAGAAATTGGCTTGATATTTGTTGCACATAGTCCATCTGTACATAACACGATTGTGCCATGATGTTCAAACTCATAGAACTTCAGAACCTTTGGCCTCCTAGGTTATTTGCAAATTAGGGAGCCTCACTTATGTTTTACCTTATGTACACATCAAGAACAAGCTGATATTCTTCGAGAGATAGTTGACCAAGCTAAAGCAAAAACAACACTTAGATAAAAAGTAGTTCTGACTTAATCTTGTAGATTGCATAAAGATTTCTGGATAGTTACTTGTATATGTTCGAGATACATGCCCTAATGCGATTAATCTTAGTGTAAAAAATATTGCTGTCACACGCAAAAACAAGGTCAACAAAGTTAGGTTTGCTGAACCTCTTACATCCTCAAGTAACATTAAACATGTAGAGTCATCTACAACATCATACTCTAACACACACATGTGTGTCTCCTACAGATTAAAGTGTTCTACTTAGTTAATTGTGAGGATTCAAACCTACAGGCAATAAAAAGAATGATAGGATCTCGCGAACAACAAGTAGGAACATGAAGAATAAAATAGAAGCCCAACCTAGAAAAGTAAATAAAAAGAATCGTATTGTTAAACCTATTCGTGATGTTGATGTTAAGCATTCACTGTTAAATGCGAATTATGAACCTATTTGTGCTACTTGTAAGAAAATCTAATGTTGTTGTTGTTCATGATATGTGTTCACTTCGTGTTTTGGGAAAATGTGAATAGCCATTGATAAATTGCTAAGAGAACATAAAAATCATAATTATTGGAAACTTATGGGTCATGGATTACTGATGTAGGAACTTAAGTAGAAACCAACAGGCGACTTCACTATAGTTGGTAGATAGTGCACTTAACTAGGATCATTCAGCTAACGTAGTGGCTCACTAAGAAAACCACTTCCCACTCAGTTGAAACACAAAAACCAAAGCTTAAAGTCTACAGCAGGAATCCCAAAAATGTTAAAAATGTAGGGTTACAATGTTTAATAAAGGCTAAGATTTAGAAATCTATATAAATGCTAACCACTCGGAACCCAATCATAATTGAGGATCCAATGCTACAGATATTCCATTGTATTCTTCTCTTGTCATGACATGCTGTCCAGATTGTTCTCCGGTATCTGGACTCCAGATGTTTGAAACATATGACAGGTAACCACTCTCAGCTCATGATCTTTGTAGGTAAATTACTAGGTAAAGGTAGATCGAGAACAACCATATTGCAAGAATTTATGGGGTATGGTGACTATCAACTGGGTAATGTTAACTATTTCAAGAGTATACTACGTCGAGGGGCTTGGACATAACTTGTTTTTGATGGTCAATTTTGCGTTGACGCTTCTTGAAGTTGCATTCAGAATAACACTTGCTTTATCTCATTAATTTTGAAGGTGATTGACCTACTTTCTGACTCGAGATCACAAATTTGGTACACAAATTCTCTTGTTGACATGCTTAAAATCATCACTGGTCTGTCTTTTATCCAAAGCGTTAAAGACTAAGAGCTGGTTATGGCACCGTCGGTTATCACATCTTTATACTTACGATACTCTTAAAAAAGCTAGCTTAAAGACGATCTTACACAAGGCTTCCTAGGACTTAATTTCATAAAGTATCATCTGTGTTTCAGCATGCGTGCATTTAGGAAAAAGAAAGAAATCCCTTATCAAACCCAAAGCTTCTAGACACTAAACTGGAGAATCCCTATATCTTTTTGTATATGGATTGTGTGGCCCGATGGCGTGTGGCGTTTACTATACGGGATAAATGGTTCGCATCTTAGTGATTCACAGTCGAGTACTCATAGATTTAAGTGGGGTCATGATTATTTGGAGGTAAAAGGATGTGAAAGCTCCCCTCGAGGCACTGCTGATTGAATGCTATCAAAAGTAATTCAAGTTCTTTGAATGCCACTGTCTCATAATGTCTCGTAAAAATATGGATTCCGTATTTGTCTATAGACTCTGTCGTAAATTTTATGAATAAGGTTGGCATCTCGCATCATACATCTGTGCCCGACTCCTCATCAAAAATAGTGTTGTCAGAAAGGAAATCCGTTCTATTGTTGAAGATGCTTCGTTACAAGTTAACTATTTCTGAAGCTCTATTATTTTTACGGCTCTAAAGCATCAATACAAGCCCTGTTACACCCTAAAAATAGTATATTATCCGCCTCGATAACAAATAAAATCTCATATGAGCGTTATGCAAGATAAGAAACACGGATTTATCATTCTTTCATTGTCTTGGGTTCACTTCGGTAATCTGTTCCAATGACAATGACGGACCTGGGTAAAATCTAGCATGCAAAGATACATTTGTGATTTTTGTGTTACGCGCACGACAAAGAAAGCGTTCAGAATTACAACAAATGACCTAGAAACTTATTGAACACAATTCATTTTGACATTGCGAGAGTGACCGCTATGGCTTTGAACAATTCAGGATTCTAGGACCAGGCTTATTCTCATCGAACATACTGCCAACATAATATTCAGGACTCCATCGTCCAAAACCTATTCTTAACAACCTCTGTATTCCACCACCAAGAGATGAGTGGGATCGCTTTTTTCAAACTATGTTCGATGAAATACTCTCACTCTCCTCCATCCTCAATTGTTGTTTCTCCAGTCTCAAGAAGATGCTTGCTCGTGAGCGTATGGTTTAGCCAATCTCCTGTGTCAAACTACTCATTCGACATGGATGACTCTCCATCAAAAAAATATTCCATCGTCACAAAGAACAAGAAAATTCTACAATCATTTCTCAAGGTTTTGAAAGAATCACCTAACAAACACCAACTTTCATGAGTTCCATCTCATGAGATCTCTTCATGAAGGACTCAACTTCTTAGGATGTCATCAAATGTAGACAAAACCACACTCCATTTGACACCTAGTAATGGACTTAAGGATCATCCTTTAGCAAACGTAATAGGACTAATCCTTTTCGCTATGGTCTCTACGAGAAACAAACTCTAAACTGACGCCATTTGGTGTATTTTGTATGCCTTCCTTACTTGGTAGACCAAATAACATTCAAAACAAGCAATGACACGATAACCGTAATGAATCGAGTAATGCATGAAGAATGAAATTTAATGATTATTCAAAGAACCTAGAAGTTTCGGATTGGTGCCGGTCCAGTATAAAGTTGTTTTGATCAAACTAAAGTGGATTATATAAGGTCAGACGGACTAATACATAGGCATAGTCATAGATTGCTCAAGGATTCAGGGCAAGAAAGTGGGAAATGTTTTCGAGGAATCTCATTTGCACCGGTTGCAAGAATATAGGCCATCTATATCTTCATAGCAAATGCCACTCATAAGAATACGAAGATCTACCAAATGGATATCAAAATGACTTTCTTAAATGGCGAGCTCAAATAAGAGGTCTACGTTTCTCAACCAGAAGGATTTGTTGATCAGGATAACATGCATGTGTACTCAAGCTCAAAAAGGCCTCTACGGTCTTCAACACGCTCATGTGCATGGTTACGACATGCTGTTCAAGAGTCCTAAATCTCACAAATTTCTCCAAGGTGTAGTTGATCGACATCTTCACAAGCAAGCTGGGAACGACTTATTACTGCGTACTATTTTATGTTGACAATATAAATATTTGCATTCCACTAATACTGCCATGTGTATGAGTTTGCACTAGATAGATGACCTCATAAGTTTAAGATGTTAAGAATGGGGCAGATGTCAATTTTTTTCGCCTTTTTTTAGGATTACAACTTTTCAAAAGTCCCACAGAGGCATCTTTATAAACTAATCTAAATATGCTTTTGAAATTGTTAAAAATATGGTATGCTAACTAGTAAATCTATAGACACACCTATGGTAGAAAATAGTAAACTAAATGGAGATCTACAGGGGAATCCAGTTGATGCTACACTTTACCGTGGCATGATTGGCTCCCTCATGTTTACTGTATCATCCAAGTAGACCAGACCCTTATTTATTCAGTTGCTTATGTGCCCAAGGTTTCAGGCAAAGCTAACTCAAAATGCACGTTAATATGCAGTTAAAGAGGATCTTTGGATACCTAAAGGGAACCTATTTAACATGGGTTCTCTGGTACTCGAAGGTATACGCACGGTATGTCTATGATAACATATGCTGATGACAGATCACGCGGGGTGTTTTGAAAGGTTGCAGTACATAGGAAGTACTCAATTTCTTAGGTGATAAATTGTGAGCTGTCTTCATAGAAGCAAAAGTGCACTGCCATCTCGAGTATAGAGGCTGAATATATTGCTTTATCTGGGTGTTTGCCAAACCTATGATGCGTTCACAGACTACACAGGTATTAGGGCATTCTCAATTCAATATAGATTCCTCTGTATGCGACAATCAAGAGAGTGTTCTGCTCTATGGGGCATTAGTAACATCCGCTCTGATTAAGTGACAAGAGTACCATTATCGGTGTCATATTAGAAGACATATAAACGCCAAGCGGTCGACTTTATAAATAAAGATATAAGGTCATGATAACATAAATGACTTCCAAAAGTATTAGATTCCAACAAAGACTAAATGAAAAGAGATCTTCCAACAAAATAAGTCTTAAACATAAATCTAAAACAATGGGAAAACTATCAAATGTTGGTCCTCTAGAAGCTTCCTACACTCATCAATCATATCCCAGCTTCCCGCTTAGTACCTGCCGCAGGAAAAGAAAATGCGGCTGAGTATCGCTCATGTGAAACAGATATAATAATAAAAATAATAACGGAATAAACGAAGTTTATACGAAAGGGATTCGAATAATCTGCTAAACAAATGTCTTGCGATGTAATAAAACATTGATCAAGAATTAAATGGATTAAAATAGGAGTGCCCAACGAGCTCTGAACATAAAGGTCTATGAATGCTAACACGATTAGAATACATATATTAAATTAACTTCGTATCATATACAAATTATATAAAAAATTGTACTATGAGCTGATACCTCATATGTTCCCTACAAAATGTGTAATGGGGGTGTTTTGCTCACTCAACAAAACCATTCACACTAAACAGATCGGAACATGTACCTTGGATGCAATTATTTCGATCACTGCTCAAAACAAAGTTGATATTCAGTTGACACAAAGGCACTATGGGAGTGTACGAAACTTATTAATCAAATCATAATTAAGTGCACTCATACAAATGGGAACGCACATAGGAACTCTCACTTCGCCACAGATCAGATGTCACTGCTCATTGGTGCATCAATGAATGGTCATGGTACTCATTGACTAGATACAAATAGCGTCGGGCAAGATTAAAAGAAAAGATATAGTGAACAAGTTTCGAGTAATCCAAATATCGGAAACGAATCTTGCTAGCATATTCAACTGTGAGAACCCAATAGATTCATACTAACGATTATCGAATCAAATGGATTGTCAACATTCATTGAGTCATGATTACGGATTGCAACATGCAAAGAAATATCAATCGATATCAAATAAGTTCAAGTAGTACACAAACAAAAGAGAATGAAGTGGTCCTTACTAAAAGGAACGGAATATTTGTACCTTAAAGAATAAGCAATCGGAGAGAAAATGAACACGATAGAAAGTGATCACAACACCTTACACGATTCTAACAAAGGATTCATTGATTATCATATTTATGATATATCTTAATTTAATACTGTTTATTACTTTATTCTTTCATTAAAACGCTTAAGGTATACTAAATTAGAGTTTTCTACACAGTACTTATCAAATCTGCTCTCTACTTTTTAAGCATGTCTTCCCGATGTTAAAGACCCATTAAATGACCTCAAAATATACAAAAAAGTCACTAGAGGGTTCCCGCATCGTGTATAGTCAATCACCTCATGATAATTGGTTTAATTATTTGCCATGTTTAAAGTATCCTTTGAAACATGTTACCCAAAATGGACACGAATATTGTCCTGGCAGAAACTTTGAAATGTTTATGCGTAAAACCCTCACATTAGATCAACTCTGAAAAATTCCTGTATTAAAATCTCATGGATGTAGCAATTTTCATGAAGATTTACCAAATAAAATTTTATAAGGAACTATTTAGGGTTTTCGTATTAAATTCTCAAACACATACTGAATTTTTCGGATAGAATTTCAAGATTCGACACTTAATCTTATGAAAATATCTTAAAAATCACACTTCTGCCTCCAATTGAAATGAGTGACCAGATTTTCAGAAAACTAGACGCTCTTTTGTATTTCAACCATTGACTCAAGAATCATGTTAAAACATCTTTTTATATCAGTTTTACCCCGTTGAACAGTGACCTCAAATTTCTGCCCAGAATTTTTACCATGAAAACACTAATTAACTCTCATCGCTAAATCCAACCCTAGGGTTTCTAATCTTTTAGTTTTAATTAATAAACACAATTTAACTGATAATCTTTGGGTATTCATATCTATGTCAATTTAACCATTTTAATTAGATTATAACCTAGAGAAAGTTTGACAAGAACATGAACACATTATTTTTACAATATTTAGGTTTTTTATGATAACTGTTACATTGTAATCATGGTGACAACAAGAAATGGAAACATACAATAATGATTAACTATGGAAATGAAGTATTGAGGAGAACCACAAATCAAAGAACACAAAAACACCAAAGAATTACACCAAGATTCACACCAAAGACCAAATATTCAAGGATTACCCAAGACACCTAAACCTTCTTCTTGCTCGAAGCTTCTATGGAGGGATATACAAAATTATGGAGAGGAAAATTTTTTAGAGAATGATGGAGAATGATGGAGAGGGTGAATTGGCCGGCCTTTATTAATGAGAAAAAGAGGGGAACAGATTTTCTAAAACTTTAAGGAGTTTACAGTTATTGTTAAACCTTTTACACTTTTGTCCTAAATTATTATTTGCTACATAAATTAAAGCTTTTTTTGTAGATTCACCCCTAAGGGCCGGTCTAATATGAAGGAGTGAGGGGGGACACAACTAAATTTTTTCCATTTTTGAAGATTAAACAAAATGACTTGCTATAAACCTTTTAATTCTTAGTACCTTAAAATAGGTTTTTATAAAAGAAGTAATATATACAAAATAAAACAAATTACAAAAATATATTATTATATTTTTTTAAAGAATCGGCGCATTTATAATGCATAATATATAAGTTTTATATTTTTTAAAACAAAATACCTTACGTTATATCTTTATAATTTCCCAAAATTATAACCTAAGGTTTATTTTCAAATACTTATTAAAAAACATTAGGTTATATTCAAAATTACCAATATGACATGAAATTCAAATTTTGGGTTTTACATCTCTTCCCCTTTAAAAGAAAATTTCGTCCTCGAAATTGAAATCTATATTGGGAAATAGTAATGTACTTCAAAGGCTTATTCGAATTATCAAAGGATGGACACGGATTGTATGACAATACTCGATGTGGGCGCGAATGGACAGCTAACCATCTATAACTCAACGAAACTAAAATCAAAATCACTCAGTTCATAAGGGAGGCAAATTAGCAAAATGAAATTTATCATCAAATGAATACGAAACATCTCTGATATTCATGGCCAGGACTTTTCATTGGCGTAGATATCAGGTAGGTATTAATTAAGTAGCCGTAAGGAAGTTGCATTAGATGTAAATGAACTGAAACGCAAAATGTGTTGTACCCGTATCAAATATGACAAAAACAACACGACCATTCAAAAAGAGAGTTCCCGAATCGGTACCTGAGATTAGCCTCCTGATCTTGGTACGATCGAAAATACTCGGTTCAACGAATGAAACAGCGAAGTCATTTTAGAGTTAAGATCAAATACTCGAAGGAAGCGATAACTATTCAATAAAATACCTCGAAAGGAAGCCTTATGTCTACCCAATTCCTCACAGGTCATACATAGCGTTTTATAGGTCAAATGCTCTGATACCATAATTGTAACATTCCTGCTCGATAATGAGACAAGAGACACATTATGGTGTTTATCAGAACATATAATACGCAAGGGAAGGGATGCAAGGGCGCTAGGAAAGGTACTTTATTATAATAATAAATACTAAGTCATGAAACGCAAAAAGAACTTCCAAAAAGTATTAAATTCAACCAAAGATCTTTTATGAAAGAGATCTTCCAAAATCAAAATATAGTCGTTATAACATAATCTAAAACAATGTAATTATCAAATGTTTGTCTTAGAAGCTTCTACAATCATCAATCATATCAAGCTTTTCCGCTTTGTACCTGCAGACAAGGAATTATAGACAAATTGCCATCCTGGAGCTCTAACGCTCTGGAGCATATATAATAAATAATAAATAACGAAAATTTAAATATCAAAGGTTTTATCGAAACGGATCCGAGAATCTGCAAAACAAATGTCCATACGAAATAATTCAACGATTGATCAAGAATTAGATAACAAAGGATTGACCACGAGCTCGAAAACAAAGTTAAAGCATGCCACATGCTTAGACTAAATATTCCAACATACATCGTATCATATCATATATCATATTAAATTGTACATGGGAGCTGCAGACTCCAGATGTACCCTACCAAATGTGAAATTGGGGTGATTGACACACACTACATTCACCTGAATGAACGGGAACAAAGTACCTAGGATGCATTCCATTCGCTCCTGCAAAACAAAGTAATTCATATACAAAGCACTATGGACGAGTGGTACGAACTTATATAATAAATCATAATAAGTGCACATAAAAAGAGGAACGCGTGAACTAATCACCGCCAAGATAGTGTCCTGCCAATAGGTGCATCAAAGGACTGAGTCATGGTACCTCCTTGACTGATACAAATAGCATTCGGGCAGATTAAGCAAAGATATAAGTGAACAAGTTTCGAATAAATCCATATATGAAACGAAATCTTGTCAGCATTATCCAAACAAGACCAACAGATTCATACAAACGAATATGAATCAAACGGTTTGTCATACATCAAAGAGTCTTGATTACGGATGGAACACATAAGATATATCTAACGAATATCAAAATAGATCAAGTATGCCAAACAAAAGAGAATAGAAGTGTCCTTAAACTAAAAGGACGTAATATTGTACCTTAACGAATTAAGCAATCGGAGAGAATGATACACAGAAATAGCAAGAGATTCACACAACACCTTCCACGAATCTAAAGAAATCCAATGATTACATATTATTTATTTATTTATATCTAATTTGTTTATAACTTAATCTTATCATTTAAAACGCTTTAAGGGTAACTAAATTAGAGTTTTCCAAATTTCCTCATATATCTGGCAACATTTAGCAAGTTTCTCCCGATGTTAATAGACCATTAAACGATCTCAAAAAAGTCACAAAGAGTTCCACATGTGTCTAGTTACACCCATGATCATTGGTTTATCTGATTTCACTATGTTTAACGAATTTCCCTTTGACCTTGATTACCCAACAACTGACCGAATCTTGATCCTGCGCAGATCCTTGAAAAGTTGAACGCGTAAAACCTCACTTAGAAAACTCAGTAATATTCTAAAAAAATAATCATGGATGTTAGCACATATCATGAAGATTTACTCCAATAAAATTTTAAAGCTAACTCTTTACGGTTTTGTATAAAAATAATAACACTATAGCTGAATTTTTCGGGGATTAGATTTTTCAGATTCGAACAATTTAATCTGATAAAAATACTAAATATTCAAACCTTCCCCGGGACCTCCGATTGACAATGAGGCCAAAGAATTTCCTGAAAACTAGATCTGTTGAATTTACCTTTAAGGCTTATGAATCATGTTTAAATACCACTTTTTATCATCGCATGTTTTACCCACGTTGACATGACCTAAAATTCTTTCCAGAATTATTAACCATGAAAACCCTAATTAACACCCATCAAAACCAACCCTGGGGTTTCTAATCTTGTAGTTTTAATTAATAACACATTTAATGAGCATATTAGGGTTTCATAACATGTAATTTAACCATTTTAATTATATAAACCCTAGAGAAATTGAAAGAACTTTTAAACACATTATATTCTTATATCTTTTAGGTTTTTATGAAACTTTTGCATATGTACTCATGGTGACAAACAAGATGAACTCAAAATCAAGGAATTACTTATGGAATGAAGTTTAGAGAGAACCAAAATCAAGAACATCCCAAAACACCCAGAATACACCAAGATCAACAAAGCACCAAAAATTTCAAGGATTACCAATGACACCTCCCACTATAAACCTTTTCTTGCTACGCAAGTTCTATGGAGGGATATACAAAATTATGGAGAGAAATTTTTTAAAGAATGATGGAGAATGATGGGAGAGGGTGAATATGGCCGGCCTTATAAAGAGAATTGAGGGACAAGATTTTCTTAAAACATAAGGAGATTACAAGATATTTGCTTAACCTTTTAAACTCTTCTCCTATATATATTTGATACAACATATTAAAGATTTTCTTGTTAAATCAGCACTAGGGGCCGGTTAATATGAAGGAGGAGGGGGACACAATAATTTTTTCCCTTTTTGAAGATTACACAAAATACTTGCTAAAACCTTTTAATACTTATCTCTTAAAATAGGTTTTTAATAAAAAGAAAGTAAATATACAAAATAAACAAAATTACAAAATATATTATATATTTTTTTAAAGAATGGGCCGCCATATATATGTACATATATAAGTTTTATATTTTTTTTAAACAAAATACCTTATGTTATATCTTTATAATTTCCCAAAATTATAACCTAAGGTTTATTTTCAAATACTTATTAAAAAAACTTTAGGTTATATTCAAAATTACCAATATGACATGAAATTCAAATTTTAGGTTTTACAACTCTTCCCCTTTAAAAGAAAATTTCGTCCTCGAAATTGAAATAGGTATATGAATTCAAGGTTATTCGGATTATCAAGGATGACAAGATTGGTATGACAAACGATAGGGGCGCGATGGACAGCTAACCAATTCATACTAAGAATAAAATCGAAATCACTCAGTTCTAAGGGAAGCAAATTAGCTAAAATGTAATATTATCATCAACATGAACGCGTCGACTTATAATTTGTGGCCAGACTTTTCATTGGCGTAGATATCAGGTAAGGTAGATATTAAGTAGCGTAGGGAAGAATGCTAAGTGTTAAATGAAACAGAATCGTTAAAATGTGCTTGTACCGTATCAATAAGACAAAAATAGGCAGACCATTCAAAAGAGAGTGCCCGAATACGGTACCCTGAAGAGTTAGCGCCTGATCCTTGTCGAAGAAAATACTCCGGTAATGAAGAAACAGTACGAAGACGATTTAAGTGTAAGATCACCATATGAAAGAAGCGTATATATCCAATACCGAAAGGAAGCTCAATGTCTACCAAATCCTAACTAGGTATAACCTAGGTTTTATAGTCAAATGGCTCTTAATACCATAATTGTAATCATCTCGCTACGATAAGTAGACACTAGAGTCACATAAATTATGGTGTCATATTCAGAAACCTATAACGCATAGCTCGGAAGACTTTATTTAATAAAAATACTAAGTCATGTAACAAAATGACTTCCAAAAGTATTCATTTCTCATTAAAGACTAAATGAACAGTGATCTTTCCAACAAAATAAGTCTTATAAACATAAATCTAAATACAATGGGAAAAACTATCTAATGTTGGTCCTATAGAGCTCCTTACAATCATCAATCATTCCAACTTCCCCGCGTATTATTACCTGCCGCAGGAAAAATAAATCGCGACTGAGCTAACGCACAGTGAACAGATATAATATAATAATAACGGAAATAAAACTCGAAGGTTGAACGTAAAGGATCCCGAGAATCTGCTAAACAAATGTTATACCAAAATATAATACGATGATCGAATTAAAGAACAAGGCTAAAAAGGATAATGCAATGTCACCACGCTTAGACTACATATTACACAACTCATTACATACGTTTCATATTCTTATCAATATATAATAGTGTAATTGGGAGATGCAGACCTCCACGATGTAAACACACAAAATGTGAAATGGGGTGGTTCTTGCACGCACCACAACCATTCACCTGAAAACTGAACGAAACAAAGTACTAGATGCATCCATCGTCCCTGCAAAACAAAGTTAATATTAATATAACAAGCACTATGGCGAGTGTACAGAAAAATTTATAATCAAATCATAATAGTTGCACATTCACACATGGGAACGCCGTGGATACTCTCCAACCGCCACATGATAGTGTCATGCCATTAGGTGCATCAATGACATGGGTATGGTACCTCCATGACTAGATACTAAATAGCTTGGGCAAGATTAACTGAAAAAATATATGTGACAGTTTCGAATTTATCCAAATATAGAAACGAATACTAGTAGCATATTCAAACAGATCTAACAGATTCGTACAACCGAATATAGACTTCAATTGAATTGTAAAAAATCATTGGGTCACAGGTTTAACGGATAGCCAACTCAAGAAATATACAATAGAATATCAATTAGATCAAGTAGTAAAACAAAGAGAATGAAGTATCCTTCTAAAAGGACGGAATATATTGTACACCTAAACGAATAAGCATCGGAGAGAAATGAACACAAAACAAAGATCACATACACCTTCCACGAATTCTACAAGGAATCAATGATTACATATTATTTTTTATTTATGTCTCTTAAGTTCTTTACTTAATCTCTATTCATTTAAAAGCTTAAGGTACACTTAAATTTGTGTTTCCAATTTTCCAAAATATGCCTCACATTTTAAGGAAAGTTTCCTGATTGTAATGACCTTAAAACTCGACACTCATACAAATTCTACAAATAATCACATAGGTTCCCACACTGTGTATAGTACACCATGATAATTGGTTTAATTTATAGCAGATGTTTAAGTGATACCTTTGGACCTTGTTACCAAAAATGACCTGAATCTTGAACATGACAAAACCTTTGAAAAGATAACGAGTAAATTACCTCACTTAGGACAACTCAGTAAAAAATAAAAGATAAAAAAAAAAAAAAAAAAAAAAAAAAAAAAAAAAAAAAAAAAAAAATAATTCTGAAATTTAATCATGGAGTAAAAATATCATGAAGATTTACCAAATAAAATTTTAGTAAGCCTAATGTTTACGGTTTTGAATTAAAATAATATCAAACACTAACAAATAGTTATTTCGGATAGACAAAATTCAGATTCGACAACCTTAATCTTATAAATCTATAAATCGACCTTAACCACTCCAATTGAGATGAGGGCGGTATTACCAGAGAACTAGACTCTTTGAATTTTATCTTTAGGTCAAGACTCATGTTAATAACGCACTTTTTTCTCATTTAAGATTATAACCACGTTGAACAATGACCTAAAATTATGCCACAGTATTTTCAACCATGAAATCCCTAATTAACAACCATTTAAAAACCAACCCTATGTTTTCTTATCTTGTTAGTTTTTATTAACTAACACTTTAATGATCATCTTAGGTGTTATAACAGGTTAATTTAACCATTATATATTATATTAAACTTTGAGAACAATACTTGACAAGACATAAACACATTTTTTCTTACAATGTTTTTAGGTTTTTTATGAAAATTTTTGCATATGTAATTCATGGTGACAAACAAGAATTGAAACACAAACATCATGAATTACCTTATGAAATAAGTTTAGTGGGGAACCACAAATCAAGAAACACAAAACACCAATCAATACACAAAGAATCACTCCCACAATAAGCAACCAAATCTTCAGGATTACATAAAGACACCTACAACTTATTCTTGCCTCGAAGCTTTCTATGAAGATATACACAAAATTTTGAGATACAGAATTTTTTAGCAGAATGATGTGCAGTATGTTGCGGAGAGGTGAATTTGGCCGGCCTTATAAAACAGAAAATGAGGGATGGGGAGGATACAGATTTTCTTAAACTTATAGGAGATTACATGATATTTGCTTACAACCTTTTACACTCTTTTCCTAAATATCTTTTGCTACAAAAATATAGATTTTACTTGTATAAATCACCCTAAGGGGCCGGTCTAAATGAGGAGGAGAGCGGGTCCTAAAATAATTTTTTTCTCTTTTTGAAGATTACACAATAGAATACTGCTAATACTTATAATAATCTATCCCTTAAATAGGTTTCTTAATAAATTCAAGTAATATATACAAAATAATCACAAAAATACAAAATACATTATTTATTTTTTTAAAGAAGGGGCCGCCATCTTATAGGCTTACCAATATATAAGTGTTTTATATTTTTTTAACAATTCCTTATGTTTCTTTTTCTTTATAATTTTCCAAAAATATATAACCTAAGTTTATTTTCAAATTACTTATTAATAAGAACTTTAGGTTATATTCAAACATTACCAATATGACATGAATTCAAAATTTGGTGTGTTTTTACAACTCTTTCACCCTCCAAAAAGAAAAATTTCGTTCTCGAAATTCGAATCAAAATTTAAATAGGTATAGATGAATTCAATGTTATGGGATTATAAAGGATGACAAGATTGGTATGACCAAACGATGAGGGGCGCGAGGGAACAAGCTACCAATTCATACTAAGGATAAATATCGAAAATCCTCTCAGTTCTAAGGGAAGCATATTATGCGAAAACGAATCTTATCATCAAATTGACGGCGGTCCAACTCTCTGATATTCGTGCCAGACTTTTCTAGGGTAAAGATATCTGGTTAAGGTGTGAAAACCGTGGCTTGAGGAATGTTGGTCAAACCGTAGTGTTGACCTAAATATCTGTTCTATAAGTATGGGTTATGTGTTATATGTGTTTATACGTGTTTATATGTGTTTGTGTGGGATATGTGAGATTGCATAATCAATCCATTGAGCGTGACCGTCTCATTGGGATTGGATTTGTGTTGGATTTTGTGGAACTCATTTCGTTCACTTTTGGTGACAAGGAAATGATTTTGGTAATTGAAGCGGTTTCGCGTTAATTGTGTAAGTAATTATACGTATACGTATTTATGTGTTAGTAATATTAAGATGAGATTAGGTTCCTAAGTAGTTAGTATATACAGAAGAAAATGAATTTCTATTTTTGGAATGTTAGGTTTAATAAAAATGAAAAGTTATTTATTTTTAAAAGTCTAGTAAATTGCGTTTACGCAAAAAGGTATGCTCAAATAAGCTTAGGTTTTTATAAAAACTTAAGGTAAAGCAAATAATTAAGTAATTAATAAATAAATAAATAAAATATTTTTTTTATACATGAATAGTAAAAAACGAATTTTAGAGGAAAAAGAAAGAAAAAAGGAATTTTAAAAGGAAACAAATACTAATTAGATCTTATCTATAATTAATTGGGGGCCTATAAATACAAAATAAAATCCCAAACACCCTCACACTTGGTTATAACCGGTAGAATACAAAGAAGAGATAAGAGGACAAATAAAAATTAGGGTTTTGCTTTTGGTGAAAGAAGAATCAAGTTTAATGTTAAGTCTATATTAATCCTTGTTAGTTATTAATCTTTAATCATGTAATAATTAATATGGTGGATAATTAGGGTTCATTAAAATCTGTAATTAATGATGTTTAATCATATTATAATGATTAGGGTTTAATTAGAAGCTTATGGATGTAATTGGTTAGACTTAATTCGCGTTAGAATTTGATTTAAGATTGGGGCAGAATTAGGGCTGTGTTGTTCGGCCATTATCTCAATGATGGTAATAGCTTTTGTCAAGTTTCCGGTGTCTATAACGTAGCTCAGAGAGTCTAGTTTTCAGAACATCCGGCCTCGAAGGTTTTTGAGGTCGGGAAGTCATTCAAACGTTGGTTGCAAGAAAAGTTGTCAAAGCAGTAAATACGGGTCAGATTTAGGTCAGATTACGAGGTATAAAACCCCCACTTAAAATTCGAATTTAGCTTAGCCCTTCTACAGGAGTTTAGTTCTATGTGTCTATTAGAAATCCCCCAAAGGAGAGCTTCTGATTTGGAGTCTAAGTATGGTTTTTAGGTCCAAACTTTTTAGTGTGCAAACAGATCCGAATTGGGACTGTTTTGAAGTTTGATTTTCTTAGGAGTACTTGTGCATGTAAATGGCTCTTGGGAATCATGAGGTAGTTAATATACTCATAAATGAACATAGGTGATTTTTGGTATGAATTATGGAGGTCATTAAGTAGAGGTTTTGAGTACGTTAAGTCACGTTAAAATTCTGCAGTTTTGAACAAATTGTGACTAACTAGTGAAACTTGTTAATGAAGTGGTTAAAGTTGGGTATGGTGTCGGGGTGACCCATGGGGTTAATAGAACACCTTAGACATCCATCATATGATTGTTACATGTGCATTAAGCTTTTGGCTTAGTAGCGTGTAACACGAGTTATTTTGTTGTTAGATTTGTGCTAGTTGTTTGTGAAGCTTTTTATTGGAATCTTTTGGAAAGCTAAGCAAAGGTAAGTTTCATAGCCCCTTTTTCTCATGTTATTTTGTGGTGAGAATGATGCTTGTCTTGTTGTCATGTTAAAATGTTTTTAAGCTTATTGTAGTTATGTGTATTGGATCGGATGAGTACGCCTACTCAGTATTGTGATATAGGATCGGATGGGTACGCCTACCCAGTGTATGATATGTTTGGTATTGTGGATCCCAATATGAAAACCGAGGTGTGACGGTGGTAAGACTGCGTGAGCTAATATGAGGCCATGTAGCGCACATATGAATTTGGTATTGGGTAAATTGTAAGTCTTTGAAAATATGTGTAAACGAATTGGTAATGTCAGGCATGGTGTCGGGGATTGGTGACCCATTTGGGTTGTATCTAAAACCCTTTAGACATCCATTCATATGAGTGTTACATGTGCATTAAAGCTTTTAGCTTAGTAGCATGTAAACGCGTTATTGTTGTATAGATTTGTGCTAGTTGTTTGTGAAGCTTATTGTTGGAATCTTTTGGAAAGCTAAGCAAATGTGAGTTTCATAGCCCCTTTTTCTCATGTTATTTTGGGGTAAGAATGATGCTTGTCTTGTCTGTCTTGTCTTGTCTTGTTTTATTTTGCTTGTCTTATCTTGTCTTATCTTGTCTTGCTGATGTTGTTATGTTGTGAGATTTGGATCGGGGGTAACGTTTCTACCCAGTGTTATGAGATGTGACTTCGCCTACTTTGTGGGTAAGATCATTGGAGGTTATCAACTCCTTGTGATATTGTGACTTTGGTACCAAGAGTCTGGAATTGGGATTTTTATTCCTTTCTATGACTATTAGTGGAGCGGCGACGTACGCCTACCTCATTGTTTTGGTGTGCTTGGGGATCGTGGGCATGTTCCGTCCCGCTGTTGTTACTTGTTGTCATGAATTGTTTTGGTAATTGCACCAGCTAATTAAAAGTTTATTTTAGATTTTGTTGTTTATCGTAAACCTATGATTCTCGCTCAACTTTATGTTGACCTTTTTAAGCATCAATTTTTAGGTGGAGCTTAATGGTGCTAAGTAGAGCGAACGTGATAGAAGAGGACCGTATGATGCTTGGAGTTTATTTATGCGATTCTGTTATCTTGAATAATTGCGTTTGCATGAATGTTTTGATTATGTTTTGCATGTCTTTATGACGAGGGACTCTTTCTCATTATATAAAGACACCATTAGGTTTTTGGGTATATTGTCTATGACAATTAGTGTCTTTGTTTTACTTTAGTTATCATTTTAGTATTCTCTTATATAAGACATATGTGTTTGATATATCTATTCTCGATTACGCCTTGCGTTTCCGCTTGGCGGGGTGTGACAGATTGGTATCAGAGCCATTGATTATAGAGAACTAGGTGGTTTAAGACTAGACTATAGCTTTTTAAGGGTCCCTTTTATTATAGTTTCATTTTAGGGATAAGTGTTTGTGTACGGTATATACCGTATGTTCCCGCTACCTAAAAGCTTTGAATTTGAAATCTCTTTCTATTTGAATTACTACTATATAAATTTGTAAATACTTTACTTTTTCATTATGGGGGATCTCAATAGTAATATACACCTTTGTTATTGGTTTTAGTCATGTCTTCCTTCCTCTATGAGATATCATTGGGAGATTGTTTACTCACTGGACCCGCGATGTTAGGTGCTTTTGAGAGAGAAAAAGTCAAACCCAAGCGAGGCCACATAAGTTTATTTCGTTTTCTACCTCGATGCGTTGCTATAATCGATGATTGCTTTTATATTTTAGGTCACGATGTGACTTCTGTTTCATTTGGTCGATTGGGATTTTATGGTTCGTTAGATAGATTATCATGTTTGAGTTATATTTGGATTATTATTAAGTGCTAGGTGGTAGATGTGTGGATCTGATATCATTGAGATGTACCTTAAATGGTCTTGGAAGTAAGTACACGTGTGAAAAAGGTGCAATTATAATTTAGGTCTGCGAAATAATTATAAAGACAACACACACGTGGACTTGTAACTTTGATTGCATTGATCATTGTTGCTTGTATGTATTATGTAAGGATGTAAGTCTGGATAGTTGTGTAGATGGTAGTGTAGATGTGATGTGAGATCCTGTGAGGATGGTTGTGTGGTTGGAGAATTCATCTCTTAACCGATCGGGCGATTATATTAGGTTGGGTTGCGTAGATGGTAAGGTTCCCTTTCATCTATCGTTTGCGGATACATCGGATACCTGTTGGTATTGTCGTCGCGATTCTTAAGTTGGTTCGTTAGCTCGTTGTTCGTTGAGATATCCAACGCTCGTGTTGGTATTCTAGGGTGTTATCATAGAACTGGTGTTCTATGTTCTTCGTTCGGCGTTTTGATTGTTTTCCTTTGTCTAAAGGTGACGATACTTTTTGGTTTGGTTCTAAGACCGTTGGTATGGATAAAGAATTATTCTCTTACCCTAATTGGAGGATATGTTAAGTTGAGTTGTAGAGATAGTAAGTTTCCCTTCTATCTAGTATTTGTGGATACCTAGTATTGCTATTATAGAGGTTGCTCGTTTGCTCGGTTGTTTGTTCGGATTTCCTAAGTCTAAGCTTAGCATCCCTTCATCGTACTTTGTTAGTGAGGATACCTGATTTTTTTTCCTATTCGACGTCTCGATGTATATTGGTTGTTCGGAATCTGCTCTTTCGATTATAGGCGCGTTTCGTTAGTTCTTTCGTTGCATTGATTACTCGTATGAGTATCAAACGTTTCTTTTAAGCGCTAATTGTTCCTAACATATTAGTGTGGATTAGTACTCCCTTGGTTGTATATCCCTTGGTTTTCGTAACCCGTTGGCGAAGTGTTAGTGTCGATGCTTTTAGGTTTGCTCTCTTGAGCGTTATTCTAGATAAGACCTTACGTTTTCTTTTGGGTACGTAACGTCTTGCATTAGTTTTCTCGTACGAGTTCGTTTGATTTTATTTTGAGTATATGGTTCCTGGTATTTTCTTTCGTTTTCAAACAATAGAATTGTGTTAGAGTCTGTACGGTGTTTTACGATTCCTTTTGGTATTATGGTGTCTTTTGTTTGAGTAACATATTTTATAATTGATGTCTAATCATAAAAACCCTTTGGGAGTATTGTGTTGGTGTTTAGAGAAAACTGTGTATAAAATAATCTTTGTAAATAGATTTTATTTTATTATGAAAAGCTGGTTTAAAGTGATTCATAGTGGTAAGGTACGATACACCATTAGATAACCATCTCTATATTTTTATGACAACCAGAATGATTTTTTCAAAGATTACATTTAAGACAATTTCATGATTATTTAAAATGATTTTTATACTTAAAGTGACTTTCTTAATTTAAATCAATTTTTTATAAAAACATTATTTAATGTGGTCTTTCAAGTGAAGTCGTTAATTGGTATAAGAATTTTCGTCTTTAGTATTGATTTTTTTTTATGTGTTCATTTGTCGTCGTATTATTTGTTGAGGGGTGTTTCTAGCAATCGTTGATGCGTTTGTTAGGTCGGAGGTTCGTTCTTCTTGTCGACGTTTACATTCGGTTGATTTTTTTTCTTTTTGGAATCGTGTGATTTTTGGGTCCATACCAATTGGTGCATGTGAAGTTTGAAATTTCCTCATGGCGTGGTGCTAGAGTTGATGTTAGGACGTATCTTCTGGGTGGTGCGATTGATGGTAGCGAAGCGAATGGAATTATTTGCGATCACAAGTTGGAATTAGAGAGTTCTCGTTTTACTTTTGATTTAGTACCTCTGAGTTATGAGAGTGTTGATGTAGTCGTAGGAGAGAATTGGTTGTTGAGACATAAGGCTGAGATGGTATGCCACGAGAAGGTAGTTAAAATGCCTTGGTAATTTGGAGAGTGCTTAAGGTTCATGGAGAAAACGAACTAAAGAGGATACGAGGTCTCGTAGGAGTACCAAGGAAGATGAGTTGAGATTATGTGATATCTTTGTAGTATGTGAGCCCTCTAAAGTGTTCCTAAGGAATTAGTAGGTTTTACCCCTCGTCGTAGAATAGGATTTCGTATGGAATTAGTACAAGGAGCGACGCCGATTTGAGAAGGCTCATGTCGTTTGACGTCTTTAGAAAGGCAAGAGGTGTGGAATAATTATAGGAGTTTCAAGGTAAGGGTTGGTTCGAATGGTAACTTGTTGTGGGAAGCGTCTGTATTGCTTGGTAGGAAGAAAGGTGGGTAGTTTGGAATATGCATAGATTATCTCGAGAAGAGTGAGATAGAAAATTCGTATGTGATGTCACCAATGAAGGGTGCACGGGGATGACGTAGCTAAGACTATTTTTAGGATGCGTAATAAACACGTTGAAGTTTACGGCTATGCCTTTTGGGTTAACCAATGCACCAACGGTTTTCATGGAGTTAATGAGCCGGGTGTGCGTGGTCGTATATAGACAAGTTAGTTAACGTATATATACAGACAATATTTTAAACCGACTCGAAGTCTAAGGAGGAGTACGAGTCGTATGTGAAGATGATCGTTGAGTCACTGAAGGAAGAGAATATGTACATGAAGTTTTCCAACAACGTAGAAGCGGAGCAAAGAGGAAGCTATCTAGATGTGGAAGGAATCAAATGGGTAATGAGCTAATCTTGACATTGCAGGAAGGAGCACACGATTTCGTAGTATATTATGACGCGCGAAGCAAGGATTTAAAAGCATGCTTAGAAAAAAAGGGAGAAGGTGATTGCTTGTACGTCGCGCCAACTGAAGGTTCTTATAAATGATTGCATGACTAACGTGGTAGGTTTTGCTTTATAATACTAGAGGCATTAAGTGAACGAGACATGGAGAGTAATCTATACGGATCATGAATGTCTCCAACACACTTTCAATCGGAAGGATTGAACATGAGGCAAAGATGATGGATGGATGTTATTTAGTGAGTTTGATTTCGAGGCCAAGTACCATCTAGGAAAGGCAAATGTAGATGTTGTACCGTGGAGTAGAAAGAAGGAGTGTAGCCAAGAATGAGTTCGAGATAGATGTACGACAATCTGATCTAGGTTTAAGAAGAGGATGTTGGTAGTATAAGATAATATGTCCAAAGCAAAGAACGCGTCAACATAAGATGTTGCGTGGCTTGGACCAACGAATATGAAAAGAGATGGAGAGTGGTTCATATTGGTTAGACAAGGTTTGGACCTTCATTTGGAGAGATGTAAGGACCTTGGCTATTGAAGAGGCGTATACGACAAAGTATTCTATCCATCTTGCAGCGGATATGATGTTGTGTGGTTTTAGGTTAACTAATCGATGGCTGAGTATGAAGAAGGAAATAGCTAGTTGCGGTAGTAAGTATTTAGCGTATTTGGAAGTGGAAGTTGAGTAAGGGTCTTCAGGACTGTTGCTACAACCTGAGTTACCTGAGTGGAAGTGGGAAAGGATAACTAAGGATATTGTTGTCAAGTTACCAAGTGTGAGTAAGGGATACGATGTGATTTAGGTGTAGTCAATAGACTGACTAAGTCACCCCATTCCTAGCTAGGTTTAGGACAAGTATGGTAGATTTTAGAGGTAATTGGAATACTCACTTTCGTGAGATGAGTTTTTCCCTAAGTTGGGGATTATCATTCATTCGAGTAGCGATATCTTCATTTTGAAGCCTGGTGTGGAAAGGACTGTAGGTTGCCGTTTTATGGCCGTAACTAAGAGAGTGGAGTTGAATGGATCGAATATGGTACAAGAAACAAACCAACAAGATAAGTGGCATACAGGAAGTGCTTGAGGCAACAAATGTCCAAAAGAGTTAGCTTGGTAGTAAGTGGGAAACTTTTGAATTAATGCAGGTAGGTTAAGGGCGGTTGAAGGTCTCACTTGGAAGTATGGTGTTAGTACGATTAGAAAGAAAGATAAGTTAGAACCGAGTTATGAGGACCATTTGAGATCCTTGGATGGATTTGCCAATAGTTCTTTGAGAATTTCTGTCTTATGAGCTGAGTATCGAACATTAGATTGGAGGTGGCTTGAAAGTTTGGAGTAAACCTGAATTTGCTTGGATTCTTTAGATACGTTAAGCTTATTTAACATTCTTATATCTTATTTCAAACAGTTCTTGTTTGAAGAGTTGCGGGGTTAAGATATAAACACGTTGTTTACAACAACTTAAGGTTTTTTTGATGAGTTTTTTCACGATGAACGAGCGAGTTCATGTAAGTGAGATGCTCTTTTCGTTTGGGGATGTCTGTTGCGTAATTGCAGCCCTGTGGGGTAAGCAAAGTCATTAGCAGTTGGATTCAGATTTTGGAAGTTAGTCGAGATTAAGGTTGACAAGACTCTTTGTTTTGTCAAGGAACCATTGATGTTGTGGACCGAGAGGTCATGAGTAAAAGCGTAGTATGATGGCATCAGTGAAGTTTCGTTGGGATTCGAAGCGTGGTCCTGAGCTTAACTGGGAAAGCAAGATCAATAAGGTCTAAGTGTCCTCAGTTGTATTGTACGATAGTGCTAATGCCTTGAGAGTTAAAAATCACTGAGACAAGATTATTCTCAGTTGGGATACTGATACAACCTGGCTTGAGCAGTTGGTCAAACCGTAGTGTTACCTAAATATCTGTTCTTATAATTATGGGTTTATGTGTTATATTGGTTTATATACGTTTATATGTGTTTGTGTGGATATGTGAGCTTGCATAATCAAATCTTGAGCGTGACTGCCTCATAGGGATTGGATTTGTGTTGGATGTTTAGTAGAAATCATTTCGTTCACTTTTGTTGACAAGGAAATGATTTTTGGTAATTAAAGCGGTTTTTCGCGTTAATTTGTAAGAGATTTATACATATACGAATTAAGTTTTAACAAAAATAGGATGAGATTAGGTTTTTAGTAGTTAGAATAGGAAGAAATGAAATTTTCTATTTTGGAAAAGTTAGGATTAATAAAAATGAAAAGTATTGTAATTTTAATAAAAGTCTAGTACAATTTCGTTACGCAAAAAGTTTGCCCAAATAAGCTTAAGTTTTAAAAAACTTATGTAATGCAAATAATTAAGTATTACTAATTAATTAAAAAAAAAATAAAAAAAAAAGAAAAGATAAGGGATTCGGCCGGATTTAAGGATTAGGGAGGAAAAAGGAAAAACAAATCCTACCCTAATTAAAATTGGTAAAAGATATCTATCCTAAACCTTTTTGTAAACCTTATAAATACCAAAAACCCTTCTCCCCTTTATATATACAATTGTTCAGCAAATTTATTGAGGAGAGAAAGAAGAAAAATATTTTTTTCAAGATTGGTGATTTTTGTGTTCAAGATTTGAAGATTTAAGGTATAAATTATAATCCTTTGAGTTAATTATCATTAAAAACATGTAATAATTATTATGATGGAATTAGGGTTATATAAACTGTAAGTTAATGAGTTAAATCAGTATGAATGATTAAGGGTTTAAATAGACATATTGGTTATCGTTGGGTTTAGATCGTGTTTAAAACATGATTTAGGATTAGGGCATAATTTATGAATGTTTGTTCGATTCTGTTATCTCAATGAGGTAATTACTTTGTCAATGTTTTCCAGTGCTTATAACGTAAGCTCAGAGTGTCCTAGTTTTTTAGAACAATACCACCTCGAAGGTTTCTGAGTGTCAAGTAAGTCATTCAATATTGTTTGCAAAAAGAAAAGTTGTCAAAACAGTAAATACGGGTCAGATTTGGGTCTAATTTGGGGATTAAAATACCTACTAAAATAAATTAGAAGTAGGATAGTCCTTTATATACACAAGCCATTTTATGAGTATCTATTAAACATCGCATTAAATTTTTTAGCCTCTAATTTGTTGTCTAAGTATGGTTTTTTATGGTCATACGTTTTAGGATGTAATCATATCAGAATTTGGACTGTATTGAGTTTGAATTTATTAGGAGTACTTTTGTGGCTGTAAATGGCTCTTGGAAATCATGAGGTCTTAATATACCTCATAAAGGAACATAGGTGATTTTTGGTATGAATTATGAGAGTGCAGTAAATAGAGCAGTTCTGAGTAAACCGTTAAGGATCAACGTTAAAATTCTGCAGTTTTGAACAAATTATGACTAACTAGTGAAACTTGTTAATGAAGTGGTTAAAGTGGGTGACCCATGGGGTTTATAAAACACCTTAGACATCCATCATATGATTGTTACATGTGCATTAAGATTTTGTCTTAGTAGCGTGTAACATGAGTTATTTTATTGTTTAGATTTGTGCTAGTTGTTTGTGAAGCTTTTGTTAGAAACTTTTGGAAAGCTAAGCAAAGGTGAGTTTCATGAAGCCCCTTTATTCTCATGATATTTTGGGGTGAGATGAGCTTTATCTTGTCTGTCTTGTCTTCCTTTTCTTGTCTGTCTTGTCTTGTTGATGTTGATATGTTGTGAGATTTGGAGCGGGGGGTAACTTCGGTTCATTCCCCAGTGTTATGAGAATGTGAAATCGCCAACTTTTTGGGTAAGATCCTTGGAGTGATCAAATCCTTGTGAATCGGTTGTGACTTCGGTACCAAGAGTCTGGAATTGGGATTTGTATTCCTTTCTATGATTATTAGTGGAGCGGCGAAGGTACGCCTAACTACCTTATTGTTGGTATGCCTTGTGGATCGTGGGGCACGTCTATCCCGTTGTTACTTGATTCATGAATTGTTTTTGGTAATTTAGCAGCTAATTGAAGTTTTGATAGTAATTGAATGTCGTAACCTATGATTCTCGCTCAAACTTCTAGTTGAAGTTAAAAAGCATCATTTAGTAGCTTAATGGTGCTAAGATAGAGGAAAGTGGCTAGAAAGACCGTGAAGATGCTTGAGGTTTATTATGCTTTCTGTATTGAATTAATGCGTTTTGCATGGAATTAGTTTGGATTATTTTTTTGCATGTCATTTAATTGACGAGAGACCTCTTTCCCCCCTCATTATAAAGACAACCATTAGATTTTTGGGTATTGTTTAGGTACACTTTGTGTCCTTTGCTTTACTTTTTTTATTTTATAATTCTCAATAGAGCCACCATGTGTTGTGATGATATCCATTCTTGTTTACGCCTCGTGTTTCTGCCTTGGCGGGGTGTGACATGTATGCATCCAAAGGAGAATTTGTCCAGGTCAGTTTGTTAGCCAGAAAACTGAAACGTGCGATTTGAAAAAAGAGGGGGAAGTTAAAGAGATTTTCCAGAGTTTGACTACAGAACAACTAAGAAATCCCCGCAACGGCGCCAAAAACTTTGATGTGTTTCAAAAGCTTTAAATTTATAAGACTGAAAATACCGAACAATTATATGGAAACACACGGGTAAAAGTAAACCACATATGCAGTAATTATATTTTTAGGTAAGACCATTCGCCAAAGAGATTTAGAGTAGTGGTTTCGAATAATCAGAAGAAAATTAGACTTTACAATTTTTGAAACTAACTTTAAGTTTTAATCATGATAATAAAGATGACTACTCATAGTTTAAGAAAAATTTATAAGTTGTTTGGAAATGAGTGGACCTTAAAGATGGGACTTATTTAATTAAAAAAATGATTTTCTCGTCTGAAAATGTTTTTTGAACGAGATTAACTTGATTAACTCAAGACATATATTTAGTTAACTAGACCAAATGTGTCACTTAAATAATCCAGTTACTAACATATCAAAGCTTATTTTTTTATTAATTTGAACAAAAGTAGATTTCTCAATACAGACGTTAAAGAACCAAGATGACAGTCTTTAAAACCACATAGATCATAACAGATCTTTCGACCTATACCGATATGATTATATAATCTAAGTTGATAAGCAAAAAATAGATAAGATAAGATATAACAAATTAGCAACATAAGCTTAAAATTAAAACGATCAAGATCATACCAAACACTTATCAATATCGTAACTTCACCGAGTAGTCAGGAGAGATTTTAGCCTCACATAGCTAAGTATTCATAACAAAAGCACACTTTACATAAAATTCCATTATTTCAACAACTAGGTAAGAAAACTTCTTCGTTCTTGATCGTTAGATCTTTTTAATGTGTAAAATGGGATAGAATGTGAGGAATGATTGCGTTGAAGGATGCAAATTCGTCCTCAATTTATAGGCAAGATTGGGTGCAAAGTGCCGCGCACTTAGGAAAAAGTGCAGCGAACTTTGGGAGTTAATGCGATCACATTTAATAACTTTTACTGGAAGTGCGCGGGTTTTTGAGGAGTTAAGCAGGTGCATTATTAGACTTTAATCTTCAAACTTTGTGAAAATTTTGTGTGGCGCATCAATATTATAAAGTGCGGCGGTTTTGGGTTTCAAGGGGAAAGTGCGTGCGCGCAATGTAGCAATTGCGCGGACAACTTAAACTTTGCTAGAAATCTTTTCTTTTCTTGTATCATCTCCCCCAAAGTGTATAGATGCATGAGCTTGGTCTCTATGAGTCTTCAAGTGGAACCTATAAGCAAAACACGCTTAATTAAGTACCAAAAGTACCATGAGAAATTTGTGGAATAAGAATAAACATAAATTAACGCCATAGAAACATGTATAATATCTAGAGCGTTAATCATAACCCGACTAATAACTTAACTATATTGTGTTTTTAGTACACTACATAGGAGGAGATGTTGAGGCTACAAGGTCTAGGCTCCAACACCGAGACGGGTGTGCCCTACACGAAGATGAGATCATGGCCATTGTTCGAAAGGGCAAGCAGCGGGCACCTTCCAGGTGTTGGTAGGGTATTACTGGGACAGGGCAACGGATGTCCTCAGTCCCGCCCATGCCTCGATTCACGCAACAACTTGATGTCGTTAAGCTCAAAAGGAGTAACAAGCTACTAACAAAATAATAGGTGAACAGGATCAAGAAGCTATTTAGAGTGACACATGATGTCCCCTGATGCGTCATCATAGACTTCTTACAAGAAGTTTTAGAACTCCCTAGGCAGAGTACCTAATCGTTGTAGTAGTAGTATAGGCAAGACTCGGGGGGGGGGGGGGGGGGGGGGTGTTATCGTTCACAAATGGAGAATAGGTTGGGAAGGCTTTAGAATCAATGGACTAATAGAATTCTAAGGGTTGATAAAAGAGTTATTTTTTGTGTTTTTATATTTGTAGGAAAGCATGTAAAATCATATATTGAGAGATTTGGTTGGTTTTAGCTATTAAACTAAATATAAACTAAGCTATTGGTGATAACAATATAACAAAAGATTGTGTTTATTTAATCATGTATTGCTCCCTAGATTGCTTCTCCTAGTGTTGTTGCTTTGTCACACTTGTGATGATCTATGTAATTATTTCCTAAGTCATGAACGAATTACACGAACCCGCCGTCTATTTAATATTCCGTTAAGGCAACGCACAAGTAAGGTAGTATGAAGACTATTACAAGGCCCCTAAGAGTATATTAAATGCATTTGAAATATATTAAGAGTGGATCAACCATATAAGGGGCAAGGTAGTATGAAGACTGTTACCCGATGGTATCCTTTCTACACAATCATGTTTTCCTAGACATATCAACAGCGATACAGACAAAAGCTGGTTTTCTAAGACCTAACATGCATATTCATCACAAGAAGCAACACCACTAAGATCTACATCCTAGGTTTCATACAATCATAAATAAACACAATAGAAGGTTTAGCCAAGCATGTTAAAGATAAAGTAAGAACAGATAAGAATCACACAACAAGACATATTGAATGATTAAGATAGTCTTACTTGATTAAAACATGAATTGAAGGAAGTACAATAGGGTTTTGAGGCCCTAAAATCGTCCCTAACAGCTGCTAAACGAACTAGGGTTCGTCCCTTTCTTTTACTCTAAAGTTACACACTTAAAACCTTAAAAACGGATTTGTATATATAGGAAAATCGTTGTGACGGTGTCGCGTTTTAATCGTGATGCCGTCATGAATAGAATATTCTACATAATGGGTTGGGTCGTACATTCTGACACCGTCTTGAGATCTTGTGACGCCGTCTTGAGATGGGTAGTGACGGCGTCACGTGTAATCTGTGACGTCGTCTCCAGCTTTTGAGTAGAAATTCTTAAGAGATGTTAGTGTAGGTTTGTAGTCTTGTCTGTTTCTTCTCCAAATGAGCCCAAGTCACGTGTATTTCCTCCAAATGCCTTCCAAATGCTTTCCAAATGCTAATACCTAAAAAGGAACGATTACGAACCTAGTTATGCATATAAAAGGCACAATTTATGGGGTTAAACAACCCGAAAAGTGTATAAAATGACATATCATCAAATACCCCTACACTTGGGATTTGCTTATCCTTAAGCAAATGGGCTTTTCTACCTAGACAAAAGGCAATATGAGGGTCATTATAATTACCTACTACTCTTAAAAGATTTTACAACACAACCCCTTTCTAGACCTTGTACTTAAAAAGCTCGATAAGATATATACTACAAAACCACACATAAGTGATTAGTATTCACATCTTCACTCGGGTGTAAAATAAATATACCATATTATAGGGACATGGAAAATCACCACTTATACCCTCCAAAGAATACTAAATAACCATAAGTCATGTAAAGGATCAAACCTCCACCGCTTAGGCGTAAGCATTATTCATTACTATCTAAGAGGTCTTTTTAAGGGTTGTGGGGTGTAGGTGTAAGATAACATATAATGGAAATGAAAATAGATGGGATACATTTGGGTGGCTTTGGGTGAATTTGGAGGGGAGAGGTTAGCTAACTATTTACACGAATACACTTTGGTTTGGTTGCTAAGCCAAGACGTCGCATGAAGATAAACCAACACTACATAACTCTCCAATCAATCTCTTACTAAATCTTTCTTTCTATTATTCTCATTTTTTTAAAAAACATAAATAATATCATAACATGGTGTATTATAACGACGTACCCATACACTTTGACTTTACATGCTCAGAATATTTACAATCTAACTTAATGACCCCTATATTGAGTGGATTAAAATAACATGGAGATAATCTAAGTATTAATGCTATAGCATTTATGTCTTCATTTATTCTTCAACGTCAGATAGAAAGTGGGTCGCATAAAATACTTTGTGTAGCGTACTTATGGAGTTAATGCTGAATTTGAATAAGTCTTTATTTCCATGACTTTGAGGATAAGTGCGGCGCACAATTGGTAAGTGTGGCGCACATTTACACTTTTAGGCTTGATTCATTATCTCTTCTTGTATATTGTGTTCCCGAAGTGTATAGGTACTCGATCTTGTTGTGTTTGAGCTCGGGATATCTTCAAGTGAACCTGCACATATTTCATGCTATTAAGTATCGAAAGTTCATGAGAAATGATTAAATATATACAAATAATGCCACCGAAAATATGTATAATTTGGGCGTTATCAAAGGGAAATATCCGGTTTTTAGAACCAAATTCAAACATTTGAAATAAATTGTTTAGATTAATTTGCGTCAGTTTCTAGTCATATGATTAAATTGTTAATTTTTTATGCAACATTTTGTACAGGAAAATAACATATAAGAATGAAGGAAATTTTTCATCAAAAACGAAAAATGAGTTTTCACAGAGTGTGGAGACGGCGTCACGATTTACACGCAACGCCATCACTACGACACCTGTGACGGCGTCAGGATATCCCTGACGGCGTCAAACGCCCAGTTATAGGAAAACTCGAAAATTTCAAATACTTTTGAAAATAAAACTTATACAACACTTAAGAAAGTTATAATTCTTTTATAAACCTGCAAAACCATGAGTTTAACAATTCTCTCATCCTATCTTTACTGCTTTATAGAGTCAACCCTAATTTCACATTGTATATTATTATATCGCTAATCCCATGGCATTTTAACGCTTGGTGTTAGAGCTGTGTCTTGACTACTGTTGTTATATTTGATAAGAAGAAGCTTGGAAGTTCTTAGAAAGTTTCATTGGATATTCTTGGAGGATGATTTAACCAGTTATCGCATGTTTCTTCTCTATTATTGAGCAAACCAGGGGAGTACTAGTTTCTTTTCCTTGTTTTCTTTTCCCTTTATTCGTTTTTACGGGTACTTCTATAGAACATTGGGGACAATGTTCAACTTAAGTGTAGGGGGAAATAAGCCTTAGAAACTATTCTTTCATTTGCCATTTGCTTTGTCCTTAAAATGATGGGTAATATATCGAAACATAGCATAAAAAGGTAATTTTAACCAAAATTTAAATTTTTTTATGACACATACCGATGAAAACCAAGTATTAATAGCGTCTCATGGATAGGAATGTATATGACTAGCACAAAAACCCTCAGAATTCCACCCTAAAAATGTGAGGTTCGCCTTTAGATCTATAGGAATTCGGGTATCCATTATTGATACCCAAGATAGTTTATACCTTTAGCTTTCTCGAGTTAAGGAGTGAGCAGTCATATGTGTCTATTCCGTCGTTACGGATGTGTACGTGTGGTCTTTGTCGCCTTTTCTGGAGCATTAAGATCGGTATTAAATTATATGAGTGTACCGATAGTATATTAAATTCTAGAACTTGTTATTGTGATGCATCCCGAGACCGCATAGTAAGTATTAGGATTTGCTTGATAAGAGGCACTAGGATTAACCCATGTTTTAAACTTGTAATTGTTATGATGGTCACACCGATCATATAAATAATCCCACAACATGGCATGCACTCTCTTTAGTGCATGATACCCCTAGTACAACCCCTTCAAGCCTATCATTTTCACGGTTGATGTAAGTTTTGGTTAAGCCGGACTATTAATGAAGAGCATTTGTCACCTTAAACATTTGTTACACCAAAATCGCCTTAGCCTGCCTTATATGTACTTAATTTTTAATACATTATTGTTTTTAACCATAGTTAATTATTAAGTCACGTTCTGCTAAGTCTTCTCCTTGTAAATTACTGTCTTTGGGCGATTAGGATTCATGGTAGTATTTATTCGCGAAAAGAATGGAAAAAGTCTAAGGCATATACCCCATATGTTTGTTAGAGATCTTCAGATTATTTTGATCACCTCCTATACGGGTCAATAGTTAGATGTAAATATCGAGTATGTAAAAGCTAAGTGTAGGGGTATGTGTTATAAACCCCAAAGTTATGATGCTATTAGTTATTAAAAAAACAGATAGAAAAGAAAAAGAAAGAGATTGATGTAGAGTTGTGTAGAGTTTGTATATCTTCGTCTGAGTCTTGGCTTAGCAACCAAATCAGCGTGTATTCGTGTAAATAATTAGCTAACCCTTCCACTACAAATTTACCCAAAGCCACCCAAATGTATCTCATCCGTTTCCGTTTCCATTATATGTTATTTTACACCTACACCCCATAACCCTTAAAAGACCTCTTAGATAGTAATGGATAATGCTTGCACCTAGCGGTGAAGGTTTGACCCTTTACCAAACCTATGGTAATTTATATGCTATGATAGGTAATGAGTGTTGATTTTCTGTATCCCCTTATGTTATAATTTATTATACACCTGAGTGAAAGAGAGAATCCCAAACACTTATGTGAGGTGCTAGTATATACTTTCTGTGCTTTTAATTACGAGGTCTAGAAGGTTGTGTTGTAAAATACTTTAAAAGAGTAGGTTAAATGACCCTCATATTGCTATTATCTAGGTAGAAAAGCACATTTGCTTGAGGACAAGGAAATCCCAAGTGTAGGCGTATTTGATGAAGTGTCATTTTATACACTTTTTCGGGGTCGTTTAACCCCTTAAATTGTGCATTAATGCCGAAAATAGGTACTTAATCGTTCCTTTTTAGGTATTCAACATTTGGAGGAAAAACACATGACTTGGGCTTATTTGGAGAAGAAACAGACAAGACTACAGACCTACACCAACATCTCTCACGATTATGTTCTCAGCAGCTGAAGACGGCGTCACAGATTAGACGTGACGTCGTCACAATTCATACCAAGACGACGTCACAAGATCTCAAGACGGCGTCAGAATGCATTGCCCAACCGATTATTTAGAATATTCTTTTTCATGACGGCGTCACGATTAAAATGCGACGCCATCGCAGCTGGAGACGGCGTCACGATTAACTGTGTAACTTTAGAGTAAAAGAAAAGGACGAACCCTATTTCGTTTAGCAGCTGTTAGAGATGATTTTAGGGCCTCAAAACCCTACTGTACTTACTTCAATTCATGTTTTAATCAAGTAAGATTATCTTAATCATTCAATATGTCTATGTGTTGTTTGATTCATTATTGTTCTTGCTTTATCTTTAACATGCTTGGCTAAACCTTCTATTATGTTTATTTATGATTGTATGAAACCTAGAATGTAGATCTTAGTGGTGTTGCTTCTTGTGATGAATATGCATGTTAGGTCTTAGAAAATTAGCTTTTGTCTGTATCGTTGTTGGTATGTCTAGGAAAACATGATTGTATAGAAAGGATACCATATGGTAACAGTCTTCATACTACCTTGCCCCTTATATGGTTGATCTACTCTTAATATATTTCAAATGCATTTAATATACTCTTAGGGGCCTTGTAATAGTCTTCATACTACCTTACTTATGTGTTGCCTTAACGGAATATTAAATTAACGGCGGGTTCGTGTAATTCGTTCATGACTTAAGAAAATAATTACATAAATCATCACAAGTGTGACAAAGCAACAACACTAGGAGAAGCAATCTAGGGAGTAATACATGATTAAATAAACACAATCTTTTAATTATATTGTTATCACCAGTAGCTTAGTTAATATTTAGTTTACTAGCTCAAACCAAACCAATCTCTCAAACATATGAATTTACCTGCTTTCTATAAAAATATAAAAACACAAAAATAATCTTCTCTCAACCCTTAGAATTCTATTAGACCTTGATCAAGCCTTCCCAACCTATTCCCTGAGTGAACGATAACAACCCCCCGAGTCTTGCCTATACTACTACTACAACGATTAGGTGCTTTGCCTAGGGAGTTGTAAAACTTCATGTAGAAGTCCTATGATGACCGCATCAGGGACATCATGTAGTCACTCCTAAATAGCTTCATGATCATGTTCACCTGTTTCGTTAGTAGCTTGTTACTCTTTTTGAGCTTAACGACATCAAAGTTGTGCGTGCATCGAGGCAGGGGTGGACTGAGGACATCCATGCCCTATCCCAGTAATACCCTACCAACACTGGGAAGGTGCCCCCGCTGCTTGCCCTTTCGAACAATGGCCATGTTCTCATCTTCTGTGTAGGGCACACCCGTCTTGATGTTGGAGCCTAGACCCTGTAGCCTCAACATCTCCTCCTATGTAGTGACAAAAACACAAGATAGTTAATATATTAGTCGGGTTATGATAACGCCCAAATTATACATGTTTCTATGGCATTATTTATGTTTATTCTATCATTTCTCATGAACTTTTGGTACTTAATTAAGCTTGTTTTGCTTATAGGTTCACTTGAAGACTCTAGGGACCCAAGCTCATGAATCTATACACTTTGGGAGATGAATACAAGAAAAGAAAAGATTTCTAGCCAAAGTTCAAGAAGTCCGCCGCACTTGCTACATTGCACGCCGCACTTTCCCCTGAAACCCAAAACCGCCGCACTTATAATATTGTGAGCCACACATTTTCCCAAAGTTTGAAGAATTAAAGTGTAATAAATGCACCTGCATTAACTCCTCAAAACAGCCGCACTTCCAGTAAAAGTTATTAAATGTGATCGCATTAACTCCCAAAGTTCGCCGCAGTTTTTCCTAAGTGCGCTGCACTTTGCATCCAATCTTGCCTATAAATTGAGGACGAATTTGCATCCTTCAACGCAATCATTCCTCACATTCTATCCTATTTTACACATTAAAAAGATCTAACGATCAAGAGGCTAAATCTCTCATGACTACTCGGTGAAGTTACGATAATGAATAAGTGTTTGGTATGATCTTGATCGTTTTAATTTTAAGCTTATGTTGCTAATTTGTTATATCTTATCTTATCTATTTTTGCTTATCAACTTAGATTATATAATCATATCGGTATAGGTCGAAATATCTGTTATGATCTATGTGGTTTTAAAGACTGTCTATGGTCTTTAACGTCTATACTGAGAAATCTACTTTTGTAAATTAATAAACAAAATAAGCTTTGATATAATAATAACTGGATTATTTGAGTGACACATTTGGTCTAGTTAACTAAATATAAGTCTTAAGTTAATCAAGTTAATTCGTAAAAACGTTTTCTGACGAGAAATCATTTTTATAAATTAAAGTCCCATCTTCAAGGTCAAATCATTTCCAACACTTATAAATTATTCTTAACTATCTGAGTAGTCATCTTTATTATCATTGATAAAACTAAATTTATTTTCAAAATTGTTAAAGTCTATTTTCTTTCTGATTATTCGAACACTACTCTAATCCCTGTGGACGACCTGGTCTTACCTAAAAAGATTATACTGCATACGTGGGTTATACTTTTACCCGTGTGTTTCCATATAATTGTCCGGTATTTTCAGTCTTATAAATTTAAAGCTTTTGAAACACATCAAAGTTTTTGGCGGCGTTGCCGGGGATTTCTTAGCTGTTATTATGTGGGTTGTTATTACTTTTTCCTATGTGTTTCACATATAATTGGCTGGGTATTTATTTTCAGGTCTTATAAATTTTAAAGCTTTTGAACACTCACATCAAAGTTTTTGGCGGTTTTTTCTTTTGTTGCTGTGGATATTTCTGTTGTTCTGTAGTCTCAAAACTATAGGAATAATATCTTTATCTCCCCCTCTTTTTCAAAATCGCCGTTACAGGTTTTCTGGCGCAAACTGACCCAAACAAATTCTACCTTTGGATGCATACATGTCACACTTCCCCGAACAAGCAGAAGAAACACGAGGCGTAAACAAGAAATGGATATTCACACAACAACTTCTGGTGTCTATATTGAGAAATACTAGAATTAAATACTAAAGTAAAGCAAAAAAGACACAAAGTGTCATAACAATACCCAGAATTCTAATAGTCGTCTTTTTTATGAGAAAGACAAGGTCTCGTCAATAAATGACATGAAAAAAAAGGAAAAAAAAAAAAAAAAAAGAAAAATAAACACACCATTCCAATATACCATTTCATTGCAAAACACATTAATTCAACAGAGGAATAGAAGGGAGGAACAGCATAATAATAATCTCCAGCATCTACGGTATTCCTTTCTAGTCAACTTGCTCTATCTTTAGCACCATATTAAGCTCACCTAAAAATGATGGCATATTTTATAACATTCAACATAATGTTAGCGAAGTGTGAAGAGTGAATCTATAGGTTTACGACATTGTATTTTATCAAAAAATTAAAAACTTTTTTTAATTTGCGGATATGTATTACCAAAAACCAATTCAGGACAACATGTCAGTTAACACGGTGAGGGAACGTGGACCCCTCGTTCAACAAGATACCAAATATCAATGATGGTAGGCGTACCTCGCACGCTCCAATAATAGTCATGTAAAAGGAATAACAAATTACTAATTTTCCAGAATCTTAGGTACTCCGAAGTCACAAATCACAAGGAGTGAATCACCTCAAGGATCTTACCCACAAAGTAGCGATAGTCACATCGCATAAACAACTGTGGTCATGAACGTTACCCCCGCTTCGCTCCAAAATCTCACAACCCTTAAACATAACATCTACAAGAATAAAGGACTAGACAAGGGCAAAACAAGACAAGACAGAAAAGACAAGCATCATTCTCACCCTAAAATATCATGAGAAAAAGGGGATAGGATAAACTCTCACTTTGCTGAGCTTGCCACAAGGATTCTTTCAATACATGCTTCACTATACTACTAGATACAAAATCTAGAACAAACAGAAATAACTCATGTTTACATCGCTACTAAGCCTAAAGCTTATGGCATACAGGGTTCAATCTTATGATGGATGGCTATGTTGTTTTTGTTTCCCGTTGGGGGAATCCATCGGTTGCCTCGGCATCAATCTGTACATTATCAAGGGGGTCAATAGTGTGTCATTAGGGGGTCTTTATTGGAGGTGGATGGGGCGTTAGGGTGTTCCGTGTCCCGTTTTGTCGGTTCTGGTAGCATTTTTCCTCTTCGGTATGTCATTTTCATAATTCATACCAAATAAAGCTGTTAGGGTGTTGTATTGGGTGTATTGTATCTTCAGCCAGGTTTCCAAAGAAGTGCCTTATTGGTTACTTGCACATTGTTCTAACTAATTAAATCTAACTCAAAACAGTCCAAAAATTTGTGATGTGGATGGCACTCTAAATGGAGGACCCTTTATAAACATATACCATACTTTCGTAAACAACATTCTCTGGAGGCTATAAATTTAATGGATTGGATGTTTTAATTAGACACATAAGGAAAGAAATTGACGTCTGTAAAAGGGATAATCCTAGGCGAAAAAATTTTTTTAGAGTAAGGGATTTTACCTCCCCGAAATCAGCCCCAACCCCAAATGCGGACCCGTTGTGTTTTATCTGTTTTATTGGACAAGTTTTTCTTGGCGAATAAAAAATATCTGAAGATCTTACAGACCTCATAAAAACCTTCGAGGCCGGGTGGGGGTAGTGGATTTAGGATGTTATTGTTCTGGAATATTGACTTGTGGTGCTTGCTGTAACGTGTTTTATATGCACCGTGAAACGATTAGTGGTTTGTTTTGTTTTTGTATTTATTTTTTTTCTTTTCGGGTCTATTTTTTGCGAGATCTGGTACCTGCACTCGGGGTGGCTGTATCTAGTGCGTAATCTATCATAGCCCTATATTTTGCTTTGGGCCAGCGTCTCCGACCTCCTAAAGAATGCATTTGTTGTTTTTTTTTTAACCGATCCCCTATTACCATTATGAATACACTTCACACATTTGTTTAATATTATTAAACTCTAATTCAGGTGCAATTATGATTTAACTTCTTTTATATTTTTAGCATTTTATATAACTCTAATTCCTTCTTTAATTAAATTTGGACAGGGTTGTATGATATTTATACGAAAAAGGATTATTTTATTTATACCTTATTTATTCAAAAATCTTTGAAAATAATATATCACCAATCTTTGAAAAAAATATGTTTCTTCTTTCTACATCCTCGAATAAAATTTGGCTGTGGGTGGGGTACTAGGGTTTGTCATGGGGGGTGTAGGGGGGGGGGGGGGTTTGTGTAGGTTTGTCTTATATGGTGGTTGACTGTGTGTGCGTTGACTTTGTTCAGGTGGGTTGGTATGGGGGGGTGCCGGGTGCCAGTACCGTTTGCCGGTTGAAAGGACGTTTGTATTAGAGTTTTTGTTTTAGTTTTTTGAAGTATTTTTGTTTGTTTTTATTTTTTTTTATGATTTTTTAGTCTAGAAAGGTTTGAGGGGCAGGGGGGCGGGGGGGGGGGGGGTGGGGGGGGTTGGTTGGAGGTAGGGGTAGGTTGGGGGTGGGGCAGTTTGGTCAAGGTTGGGGGGGTGTTTTTTCGGTAGCGGGTGGGGCGCCTCCAGTCACCTTAACCTGTGGTGCGGGGGGTTTCGCATTGTTAAATTAATGAGGGTATTTGAATAATTGTATGTATTGTGTTTGTGTTTTGTTACGAACTGTGACTTTTTTTCTTTGTAATTTTTTTTTAAAAAATAAATAATTTTCTTTTTATTAATTAACTTTCTCACATAAAAAAATAGAAAATAGAAAAAATGTGCATGTTTTTTTCTTCCTTATGACTAACTTACTTACATCCTAATCTCATCCTAATATTACTTTATTAACACATAAATACGTGCTATATGTATCATTTATTTTACACTATTAACGCGAAGAAAGAATCAGCGCAGCTGCTCTTCCCTTGTCATTACCTTCTATTTATCATTTCCTGTGTGTCACCAAAAGGTGATGGGTGTGAAAGGTGGGAATTCCATCTAAATCCAACTCTATCTATATCGTGAAGCCCAATGTGTGGGGCTCTGTTTCGCGACTTGGGAGTGGGTGGATGGCTTTGTGGTATGTGCAATCTTATTTTTTCTGGTCGATGTTTTCTCGGTTGTTGTTGTTTGTGTTTATCTGGTGTGGGTTCTATGTTTTAAATGTCGGAGTGTCTGTGTGGGTGGGGAGGGAATATCGCCGGGGCGGGGGTTACATTAACGATTGAATTCTGGGTTTTGTGTGTTTTTTTTTTTTCCTCTTTTGTTTTGTATGGGGGAGTTTTGTGTTTTGTAATAACTGTATCCACCTCCTTGGAGGAAAATTCTCGTCCCGAGATTTAACTACTCAAGGCCTTATAATATGTCGCTCTATCGATGAATTAATTATGTAAAAACTAAGGACACGGTAGACACTTATTTGATCCGTGCGTTTCCCATAGTAAGCTTCATAGGACCCACGCTTTCTGGAATCCTGATCGAATCTTCCCATAGATGCCTTCATACTACGCTTTGACTCATGCCCTCTTGTGTTCCACAACCATCAATGGTTTCCTTGACAAAACAAAGAGTCTTGTCAACCTTAATCTCGACTAACTTCTACAATCTAAATCCAACTGTTAATGACTTTGCTTACCCCCACAAGGGTGCAATTTATGCTACACGATCAACCCCACCCCAACCCAAACGAAAAGAAGCATCCTCACTACATGAACTTCGTAGTCATCGATGGGGGAAGGGGGGGGAGGGGACAAATCATCTCAAATACCCTTTTAAGGTGTCTTGTAACAAAGTTTGTTTTTTATATCTTAACCTCGCAACTCATCAAACAAGAACTGTCTTGAAATTAAGATATAGTTGTACAAATCTTATCGTATTAAAGAATCTACGGCAAAATTCAGGTTTACTCAAACTTTCAGCACCTCCCAATCCAATTTCCGATACTCAGCTCATAAGACAGAAATTCTCAACCAAACTATAGGCCCAATCCATCTAAGGATCTCAATTGGTCCTACATACTCGGTTCTAACTTGTGTTTTTTCTAATCGTATTACTACTCTCCAAGGTAGAGGACCTTCAACCACCCATAACCTACCAACATTAATTCAAAAGTTTCCCACTACTACCAAGCTAACACTTTCGACAATTTGGCTGCCTCAAGCCTTTCCTGTATTACCACTATCTTGTTGGTTGTTTCTTGTACCAAATTCAATCCATTCAACTCACTCTCTCCAGTTACGGCCCATAAAATTAGTATCCTACATTTCCTTTCACATATCATGCTTCAAATGAAAGTACATCCATACTCGAAATTGATGAATCCCCAACTTAGGGAATAAGGGAAAAACTCATTCGCTCGAAAGTGAGTATTCCAGTTACACTCTTCAAAAATCTACAGTACTTATCTAAACCTAGTAGGAATGGGTGGGACTTAGTCAGTCTATTGACTACACCTAAATCACAATCGTATCCCTTACTTACCTTGGTAACTTGTATCAATTTCCTTTGTTATCCGGTTCCCACTTCCACTCTGGTAACTAAGGTTCTTTGTTGTGCAACAGTCCTGATAGACCCTTACTCAACTTCCAATTCCTATATACGCTAAATACTTACTACCGCAACTAGCTATTTCCTTCTTCATAACTCAGCTCGATTATTAGTTAACCCTAAAACCACACAACTTCATATCCGCTGCATGATGGATAGATACTTTGTCGTTATACGCACTTTCAATAGCAAGGTCCGACAGCTCTCAAATGAAGTTCCAAAACCTTGTCTAACCAATATGAACCTCGCTCCATATCTTTTCAGATTCGTTTGGCTCCAAGCACGCAACATTTATGTTGACGCGTTCTTTGCTTTGGACATTATTTTCTATACTACCAACCCATCCTCTTCTTAAACACTAGATAGATTGTCGGTTCATCTATCTCTGAAACTCATTCTTGGGCTACTATTCCTTCTTTCTACTCCACGGTAAACATCTACTTGTGCCTTTCCTAGATGGTACTTGGCCTAGAAATCAAACTCACTTAATAACATCCATCCATCATTCTTTGCCTTCTATGTTCAATCCTTCCGATTGAAAGTGTTTGTTGGAGGACTTTCATGATCCGTATAGTTACTTGATTACGTCTCATGTCTCGTTCACTTAATGCCTTATGTATTATAAAGACAAAGAACCTACCAGTTCGTCATGCATCATTTATAAGAACTTCAGTTGGCGCGACGTTACAAGCAATCACCTCTCTCCCTTTTTTTTAAGCTATGTTTAAATCCTTGCTTCGGCGTCAGAATTTACTACGAATCGTGTGCTCCTGCCTGCAATGTCATATTAGTCTCATTACCCTTGATTCCTTCACATCTAGATAGCTTCCTCTTTGCTCCCTTCTTACGGTGTTGGGAAATACTCTCATGTACATTTCTCTTCCTTTTCAGTTGAATCAACCGATCTTCTTCACATTCGACTCGTATTACTTCTCCTGAGACTCGAGTCGGTTTTAAAATATTGTCTGTATATATACGTTAACTAATGTCTTTTTACGACACGCACACCGGCTCATGAACTCCAATGAAAAAAGTTGATGAATTGGTTAAACCCTAAAGGCATATCCGGTAAACTTCTAACGGTTTATTACGCATCCTAAAAATAGTCTTTAGCTTCGTCATCCCCGTGCAACCACTGCAGTGGTGATCATCACATGACGAAATTTCTATCTCACTACTTCTCGAGTAATCTATGCATTATTCCAAACTACCCACCTTTCTACCTACCAAGCAATACAGACGCTTCCACAAACAAGTTACCATTCGAAAACAACCATACCTTGAAACTCCTTTAAAGTTTATTCACAACTCTTGCCTCTTTCTAAAAGGACGTTCAAACGTTAGAGCCTTCTCAAATCGGCGTCGCTCCTTGTACTAATTCCATACGAAATCTCATTCTACGACGAAGGGTAAAACCTACTAATTCCTTAGGAAACATTTAGATGGCCTCACATACTACAAAAAGGATATCACATTATCTCAACTCATCTTCCTTGGTACTCCTACGAAGACCTCGTAATCCTCTTTAGTTCAGTTTCTCTACGACCTCTTAAGCACTTTCCAAATGACCAAGGCATTTTAACTACCTTCATGGAATACCATCTCAGCCTTATGTCTCATACATACTAATTCTCTCCCTTAAGATCTACATCAACAATTTCATAACTAGATTGGCGGGGTACTAAATCAAAAAGTTAAAACGTGAACTCTCTAATTCCAACTTGATATCGCCAAATATTCCATTCGCTTCGCTACCATCATCGCACCACCCAGACGATCTGGTTTCATAACATCAACTCTTAGCCACCACGCCTATGAGGAGAATTTCAAAACTTCACATTCTGCACCTATTGGTATGGACCCAAAAAAAAAAAAAAAATCAACAATTCCAAAAAGAAAATAGACAAAAAAATCAACCGAATGTAAACGTCGACAAGAAGATTACGACCTCCGACCTATAAACCAAACGCGCATCAAACGCGCTTGCTAGAAACACCCCTCAACAAATATTACGAGACAATGAACACATAAAAAAAATCAATACTAAAGACGGGAAAAATTCTTATACCAATTAAACGACTTCCACTTGAAAAGACCCCACATTAAATGAATGTTTTTATTAAAATTGATTTTAAATTAGAACAGTCACTTTAAGATTAAAAATCATTTTAAATAATCATGAATTGTCTTTAAATTGTAATCTTTTGAAAATATCATTCTGGTTGTCATAAAAATATAGAGATGGTTATCTAATGGTGTATCGTACATTACCACTATGAATCACTTTAAACCAGCTTTTCATAATAAAATAAAATCTATTTACAAAGATTATTTTATACACAGTTTTCTCTAAACACCAACACAATACTCCCAAAGAGTTTTTATGATTAGACATCAATTATAAAATTAGGTTACTCAAAAAAAGACACCATTAATTACACAAAAGGAATCGTTAAAAACACCGTACAGATCTAAACACAATTTCTTGTTTGAAAGCTGATAAGAAAAATCCCAGGAACCATATTCTCAAATAAAATCTATCGAACTCGTACGAGAAAACTCTTGCAAGACGTTACGTACCCAAAAGAAAATGTAAGGTCTTATCTAGAATAACGCTTAAGAGAGCAAACCTAAAAGCATCGACACTAACAACTTACCAACAGGTACGAAAAGCAAGGATATGACAACAGGGAAAGTACTAATCCACACTAATATGTTAGGAACAATTAGCGCTTAAAAGAAATGTTTGATACTCATACGAGTAATCAATGCAACGAAAGAACTAATGAAACGCGCCTATAATCGAAAGAGTATATTTCGAACAACCAATATAGATCGAGACGTCGAATAGGAAAAAAAATCAGATATCCTCACTAATAAAGTACGATGAAGGGATACTAAGCTTAGACTTAGGAAATCTGAACAAACAACCGAGCAAACGAGCAACCTTTATAATAGCAATACTAGGTATTCACAAATACTAGATAGAAGGGAAACTTACTAATCTCTACCACTCATTTAACATATCCTCTTAATTAGGTGTAGAGAATAATTCTTTATCCATACCAACGGTCTTAGAACCAAACCAAAAAGTATTGTCACCTTTAGACAAAGGAAAACAATCAAAAAGCCGAACGAAGAACATAGATCACCAGTTCTATGATAATCACCCTTTATAATACCCCAACACGCGCGTGGGATTATCTCAACAACAACTAGCGGCTAACGGACACAATTAAGGGCAGAATCGCAACAACGACACCAATCCAACAGGTATCGATGTTAAGTATCTGCAAATGCAATGGCAAACGATAGATGATAAGGGAAAGAACATTTCATCTACAAACCATACCATATCGTATAATGCCTAATGGGGTAAGAGATGGAATTATTCCTTCTAACCTTTTTCTACTAACCATCCTTACGGATTCTCACATCCTCATCTACATACCATTCTACTAACTTTTCAAAGACCTTACATCCTTACATATTACATACAAGCAAAAACATATTGATCAAATGCAAAAAAATCAAAGGCACTAGTCTCCACATGTGTGGTGACTTTATAATTATGTTCAGTTTTTGGACGTAGTTTGTCCATATATTATAATTTCACCTTTTGCACATGTGTACTTACTTCAAAGACCACACAGTCTCAATGATAACTCTCAATCTACCTCATAGCACTTAATAATAATAATGCCTAATATAACTCACACATGTTAATCCATCTAATTAAACCATAAGATCCCATACTCGGACCAATACAAAACTAGAAGATTTAGAATGTCACATCGTGACCCAAATTATAAAAAAAGCAACAAATCCTCGTTATAGCAAACGCATTCGAGGTAGAATAGAAATGAAATATTGTTAGTGCTCGTTTGGGTTTGACTTTGCTCTCTCAAAAGTCACCCAACGACGCGAGAGTCCTGTGTTTTGAGAGTCACTGTGATGGTATGTGTAGTTGGGGATTGTGTGAAGAGATGTGAGTTGTAGTGGCTGTTTGTCAGTGTGGCGTCTACGTGTAGTGGTTGAGTTGAGCGATCGAGTGTTGTGGTCTGGGACGTTGTTTTTGAGGACGTGAGTAGGTTATTTGAAGGGTTGTTGGTGATGGGTTTTCAATGCGCAATTAGTGTGGTGATCTCACCTCTACGGTATTGAGGGGGTTAGGGCGGAAAAAAGGACATGACTTCTAAAACAATAACAAATGGTTGGTTTGGTTTTAATTATTATATTGTTATATACTATTAAGATCCCATAATTGAAAAAGTATTTATTTCATTTTATTATAGTATTAATTCAAAATAGGAAAAAAAAATTAGCTTGTAGGTTTAGCGGAGAGAACGAGGAACATGATGAGAGAGAAAGAGTGAACATACGTGTGGGTTTTCGTAACATAAACAATTATGCCCTTTCTTAAATAGAAAAAATGCAACTATTATGAGGGGGACCCCCTTAAGCTGTTGTATTCTTGGATCAGCACTAGTTCTCTATAACCGAAGGGCTTCTGGTGGATACCAATCTTCACACCGTCCAAGGCAGAAGAGAAAGAACAGAGAAGAGAAACACGAGGCTAAATAAAACAAAAGATATGGTATTCATCAAACACATTGGTTGTTATTTGTTGTCTATATAGAGAATACTAAATTAAAACTAAAGTATAAAGCAAAGCACATGGTTTAGTTTTGGAACAAGTGTCATAAAATTCCCAAATTCTTAATGGTTGGTTTTTGATTAAGAAGAAGAGGGTCCTCGTCAATAAATGACATACATAAACATAATCCAAACATTTCATGGCAAACGCAATTATTAAGTCAAACAGAAAGCATAATAAACTCAATGCATCCCTCACGGTCTTCTTCTAGCCACTTCTCTCTATCTTAGCACTTAAGCTTCACCCAAACATGTATGCTTAAATGGTCAACATAAAGTTTAGAGCCGGAGAGAGTATCATAGGTTTACGACATTAATTAATATCCAAAAAAACTTTCAATTAGCTGTCTGCAATTACCAAAACAATTCTAGCCACTTCGCCCTATCTTAGCACCATTAAGCTCACCTGAAAATGATGCTTAAAATGTCAACATAAAGTTGAGCGAGAATCATAGGTTCACGACATACAACTATATCCAAAATAAACTTTCTATTAGTTGCAATTACCAAAACAATTCATGACAACAAGTAACAACAACGGGACGGAACGTGCCCACGATCCACAATCATATCAAAACAATGAGGTAGGCGTACCTCGCCGCTCCACTAATAGTCATAGAAAGGAATACAAATCCTAATTCCAGACTCTTGGTACCGAAGTCACAATATCACAAGGAGTTGATCACCTCCAAGGATCTTACCCACAAAGTAGGCGAAGTCACATCTCATAACACTGGGTATGAACGTTACCCCCGCTCCAAATCTCACAACATAACAACATCAACAAGAAAAGACAAGACAAGCAAAACAAGACAAGACAGACAAGATAAGCATCATTCTCACCCCAAAATATCATGAGAAAAAGGGGCTATGAAACTCACCTTTGCTTAGCTTTCCAAAAGATTCTAACAAAAGCTTCACAAACAACTAGCACAAATCTAAACAACAAAATAACTCATGTTACACGCTACTAAGCCAAAAGCTTAATGCACATGTAACAATCATATGATGGATGTCTAAGGTGTTTAGTTACCCTCATGGGTCACCCCGACACCATGCCCGACATTAACCAATTCGTTTACACATTATTTCAAAGTCTTACAATTTACCCGAAAACGCAGAATTTTGACGCGACTTAACGTACTCAAAACCTCTACTTACTGACCTCCATAATTCATACCAAAAATCACCTATGTTCATTTATGAGTATATTAACTACCTTATGATTCCCAAGAGCCATTTACATGCACAAGTACTCCTAAGAAAATCAAACTTCAAAACAGTCCCAATTCGGATCTGATTGCACACTAAAAAGTATGACCCTAAAAACCATACTTAGACAACAAATCAGAGGCTAAAAATTTATGGAAGTTTAATAGACACATAGAACTTGACTTCTGTAAAAGGGCTAATCCTAATTCGAATTTTAAGTAGGGGTTTTACTCCCCGAAATCAGACCCAAATCTGACCCGTATTTACTGTTTTGACAACTTTTCTTGCAAACAATATTTGAATGACTTATCGACCTCATAAACCTTCGAGGCTGGATGTTCTGAAAACTAGACTCTCTAAGATACGTTATAGGAACCAAAAACTTGACACAAGCTATTACCATCATTGAGATATCAGCCAAACAACACAGCCCTAAATTCTGCCCCAATCTAAATCAAATTCTAACGCGAATTAAGTCTAACCAATTACACCCATAAGCTTCTAATTAAACCCTAATCATTATAACATGATTATTATATCATTAATTTACTGATTTTACAAAACCCTAATTCCATCATAATAATTATTACATGAATTAATGATTAATAACTAACAAGGATTAATTAAACATACCTTAAAGCTTGATTTCTTCACAAAGGCAAAAACCCTAATTTTTCCTCCTCTTTTCTCTCTTGTTCGACCGGTCACACAAAGGGGGGAGGGTTTGGGATTTTATTTTGTATTTATAGACCCCCAATTAATTATAGATAAGATCTAATTAGTATTTGTTTCCTTTTAAAATTCTTTTTTTTCTTTCTTTTTCCTCTAAAATTCATTTTTTACTATTCATGTATATAAAAAAAAAATTATTTATTTTTTTATTTTTTTTGGAACGGAAATTTGTGGCTACATGGCCCCTAGCCCAGATATTTATTTATTTATTAATTACTTAATTATTTGCTTTACCTTAAGTTTTTATAAAAACCTAAGCTTATTTGAGCATACCTTTTTGCGTAAACGCAATTTACTAGACCTTTAAAAATAATTAACTTTTCATTTTTATTAAACCTAACATTCCAAAAATAGAAATTTCATTTCTTCCTTATTCTAACTACTAGAACCTAATCTCATCCTAATATTACTAACACATAAATACGTATACGTATAATTACTTACACAATTAACGCGAAACCGCTTCAATCACCAAAATCATTTCCTTGTCACCAAAAGTGAACGAAATGAATTTCACAAAATCCAACACAAATCCAATCCCAATGAGATGGTCACGCTCAATGGATTGATTATCCAATCTCATATATCCCACACAAACACATATAAACACGTATAAACACATACAACACATAACCCATACATATAGAATAGATATTTAGGTCAACACTACGGTTTGACCAACCTGCTCAAGCCACGGTTGTCACAAAACCAACAACTCATATACACTGGGTAGGCGTACCCATCCGCTCCCAAATCTATGATTTCCTGACATGCTAACACGAAGTACATGCAGACCAATCACTATACCTGACATGCTAACACGAAAGTACATGCATGCCCGTCACTATACTTAACATGTTTATTCCCGGGACATGTAAGCGTCTGACTAAATCCACATTGAGTAGGCGTACTCATCCACTCCCATAACACAAACCAACATGTAGCACATAACATATAATAGTAAAGTAAAAGTCCATGTACAAAGTAAACACATAATCACAGCAATCTAAATCATTTCAAAACATTTTGCATCATTTCCATCCCAAGTTTAAAACGCAGTAAAAAGTGAGACTATAAAACTCACCTAAATGCTCAAAACGCAGCTTCCAATTCCTATCACGCAACTATACAAATAAATAAACACGGTTACACGCGACCAAGCTAAAAGCTCTAGTCCATGTAACACACACATATGATGGATGTATAAGGGTTTAATTAACCATCATGGGTCACCCCGACACCATGCCCAAACTTAACCAACTCATTTACTCATAACTCTAATGATTTACTTTTTACCCGAAAACGCAGAATTTTGTAGTCACTTTATGACCACAAATAAAATACTAAAACACCTAATTAGAACTCCATACTGGATCTCCTATATCTCTAATGGATTGAAATCATCCATGATTTTTTAGAAAAAATAATACTAAGTGTAACTATTTTATAAAAATTCAACATCACAAAGTACTCAAATTCAGATCTGATTGCACACTAAAATGTATGGCCCTAACTACCATACTTAGACATACAATCAGAAGCTATCCTTTTGGGGTTTCTTTATATACATATTGAACTTAACCACTGTTGATTGGATAACCTTAATTCCACATTTAAGTTAGGGTTTTACCCTCCCAAACATGATCTAATTCTGACCTGTATTTACTCTTTTGACAACTTTTCTTGTAACCAACTTTTAATTAACTTCCCAAACTTAAAATCATTCGAGGCTGGTTTTTCTGGAAAGTAGACTCATTGAACTTATTCTTAGGCTCAGGAAAATCAATGATTTCTATTTTTATGACCAAGTTATGAGCTTTACAAGAAAACTTTTCAAAACTGCCTGCTTTTAAATTCCGAATTTACAAACCCTAAAACCCTAATTACACATACTTAACACTACTAATCACCCCAAAAACAATTTTCAAATATCAAAACCCTTATTTTACAAATCTTACATAAACCCTAATCCATCATTAAAATTGTTACATGAATAATTAAAGAGGACTAAAACAATTAGGGTTTAATAACATACCTAAAACCTTGATCCTGATACACAAGATCACCAACTTGATTCTTGATAAAAAAAACTTTTTTTTCTTCTTCTTGTGGATCGACCGGCAAAAACAGGGGAGAGGGGAGGAGAGGGTTTTGTATTTATAGTGTTTGTAAAAGATATTGGATAATTATCTAATTAGAGTTTGATTTACACTAGAATTGGTTTTTATTTTCCCCTTTTTTTCTCTTATAGCCGATCCAAACGCACCCCTTTATCTTTATTATTATTTTTAGTTAATTACTAATTAAATAGTTATCTTTATTTTCTTAAGTTTTCATAAAAACCTAAGCTAATTTGGTTAAACCTTTTTACGTAAACGCAACTTTCTAAATATAACTTTTCATTTCACATTTCACTTTCTATTTTTAGAAAGTTTTACCACAAACTTCTATATTTCACTCACTTATTTCATTTCTAAAATGCCACATTTCCCATAACCTCTTAACATTATCACTACACGTGAACAAATGGAATACTCATCACCAACATAAACACACTCAAAATGAGATGCCCATACACCTCAAAATGATATCATGCTCATACTTAAACATCTTAACACACATATAGAATCAAAATGAGATGCCCATACAACTCAAAATGATCTTAAGCACATACTTAACTCACTTAGCATACATAAAAATCACATAGCACACCACTTAATCACATAAATGATCTCTTAGCCATTTATAAAGGTATCACTAACCTGATTAAATCACGGATGTCACATGTCGGTCTAAAAGTCACAAGATCGTAAGAAGGCAAAGATTACAGGATGACAAAAAGAGATTATGCTTGGTTGATGATCTCAAGAAACTCAATATCACATACAAGTCAAGATAAAGATACAAGCTAAAGCCTTAAAGTCTAAAGATTACTACATCAAGATTCACAAGATAAAGATAAAGAAAACAAGACTACGAGCAAAGATTGAAGACATTCATAGAATGCTAAGCTTAAGTTTTTGTAAATTGGAGTGACCTCCCTTAGGGGGAGATTGTTAGAAATCGAGAAAAGACTCGGTCACTACCAATATGTAATAGTATAGCTCGTAGCAACAATATTTAGAAACTTACCAAGCTAACCGTGTCAACATAAGATACCCTTATGTTGACGGCGCACAAGTAAGTATAAATACCCTTCTCCATACCTTGGAGAGGGTTGGTTGTTCATTTGGTTCTTTCACATAATACATTTTCCTTTCATTTCTCTCTCTAAGTGCTAGAACCCTTCTTTTTCTCTCTAAACTTTCTTTCTTGCTCATTTGTTAAGTGATTTGATACATCTACAGGTTATATGCCCCTCGATATTGCTATTGTTTAGGTATAAAAGCTTATTTGCTTAGAGACAGGTAAATCCCAAGTGTAGGGGTATTTAATGAGGTGTAATTTTATACACTTTTGCGGGGTCATTTAACCCCTTTTATCATGCAATTATCCTTAAAATATGTGCTTAAATATTTCTTTTCGCATTTTTAGCATTTGGATGGCATTTAGAGGATATACACGTGACTTGGGCTCAATTTGGGAGGAATCAGGACAAGATTAAAACTTTACACGAAGAAGGCTCAAAGAATTTCTCAAAGTGTGTGGAAACGGCGTCAGAAATACTAGCGACGCCGTCTCGACTTCAAAGGGACGGCGTCAGGATTCTTTGTGATGGCGTCAGAGTTGTAGCCGACTTAATGAAACCCTATAAGGATCGACGGAGCGACAACGTCGGGAATTTGGCGACGCCGTCTGGATTTATTTTCTTATAAATACAAACTCAAAATTAGGGTTTTATATAGACACTTAGGAGTGGAGTTCGATAGAGAACGATTTATAGCAGATTTTGGGAGTATTTTAGGGTTTCCCAACCCTCTTGTATCTTCCCTACTAGCATTATTTAATATAGTGAAGTTCTTCTATCCTTTAATCTTTTAATATGTCATATTGTTTGATTGATTATTGTTCTTCATCTATCTTTAACATGCTTGGCTAGATCTCGTTAGTGTTTGCTTATGATTGCATATAGATTAGTATGTAGATCCTAATAATATTGCTTCTTATTGATGTGTGTGCATGTTTTGACTCTAGAACACTAGCTACTTAATTGTTGCGACGATTCCTTGAGCGACATGAGTGTGTAGAAAGGATTCCATCGGCAACAGTCTTCATACTACGCATTGCTTATTTAATGTGTGTTATAAGGATTCTAGTGCATATTATTATTAATATTCTTATAAGTCATAAGTATGTGTGTGTGTGTGTTTACCTTAAATATATGCATTGTTTTAACGGAAAAAACCCACATTAATTATATAAGTCACAAGTGATGGTGCGGTGCGGTTAAAACCCGCAAAACTCGCAAAATCCGAAAAAACCCGCAAAACCAAAACCGCAAAATGTGATGCGGTTTGGTTTCTATTTTTATAAAGACCGCACTTAATTCTTTTGAGGAGTTTAGTTATTCGGGTAAATAATGATGCGCAATTTCACTTAATTGAAGGCCAAAGACAAAACAGCTGAAGAAATTAGAAAAGCTATTTGCATCTTTGACAATGTTTCAGAACAGTGTCGCGAAGCACAATACCACTATGTATTTGCTTTTTGGTTCAGACATATTTTATGCATGTGATTAATCACTAGTACTCGAATTGGGAACAGACTTATGTGTGTTAAGTTATGCCATATTACAAATTATATTTAAGTTATAATAATCTACTCGATTAAATAAAAAAAGTTTTAGGAGGTTTTATTTGTAGAACTTGCTAGGCGGTTAGATTAGGAGTAACCTGATTATTTTTATTTAGTAATTAGGAAATTATATATTTATATGTATGACATGTTCACAGGACTATAAAATTCACGTGATTTTTTTAAATTTACTCGTTTGATATTTTTATTTTTCTTCAACCTAAGGCGGTAAAGCTACTCAACTGAGTCCAACGGGTTATGAATAATAAAGTTATGACACCTAATTACACAAACATGTTCTTCAAAAGAATTAGCTTTGTAATTAAAAAGGGATAACGACACATCTTGTTGCTCGTTTGTCTTCCAATACTATGTAAATGATAATAAATAATAATGATAATAAAAGTTATATATTTATGTTGTATAAAAACCAAAAAAAAGTCACAAGTGATTTTACAAATCGTGTGTGATTTTTCTGGGTGAAAATTTCAACACTAAAAGTTCGCTGAAAATATATCAAAGTGTCCGTCTATTGAAAGATAAAATTATTTCGTCGTGATGGTAAATTTTTCATAATTTAGCGATTTTTTGTTTGCAAGATATGTTATTTTAATCAAAATATGGAAAATGGGATTTTTTTTTTGAGATAAAATAAATGGTAAAGATTCACCCAATTATTCTTTAGAAGTTATGTTTTCACCTCATACCAAAGGATCTTTTATTGTTAAAGCAGCGATTTATTTTGGTTTCAAACTTTGCATTTATTAGTTTGGGCCTTACAATTTAAGGCTGCCCACTATGGCTCGGTCGACCGACTCGGTCGACGTCGGTCGATGTCGGTTGCTGACATAGTGCACGTCGGTCGCCCACTCGGTCGTCCGAGACAAAAATTGAAAAGTGTCGAGGTCACGACCGATGTCGAGGTAAAGATAAAGCAAAAATCTTGTTTTTTTGTTTTTGTTTTTTTTGTTTGTGGCTGTTTTGTGTGTTTGAGTGTGTGTGAAAGAAGATAATGAGTATTTTTTTTCTTCTTTTTTTTCTTAAATATACAATTTACATTTTAAACCCTCAATGTATATTTTTTTGCCATTTTTAATTTTAAATAACTAATAAGTATAGAATTTGTGAAAATGTTTTTATTTATAATGTTTTAAGCGTGTTTAAATTATTATATATGTAATGCTTTTTTATTATTTATGTAATGCTTTTTTATTATTAATGAAATTTAAATTTGTTGTTAAAAAAATTAAAAATGAAAAAAAAAATGAAGATCGCCTTATAGTGGCAAAAGGTCGCCTGTAGGTCGCTGGAGAAAAAAGGCTCATGTGGCACCGGAAAGTGCAGGTCGGGACCGACTGCCATAGTGGACAGCCTAACAAGTAACTTGGATTTCTATATCACTTTCAAATACACATTTACTCTATATCACAAAGTTGCCGTTAGAAAGTCATGATGAATATGAGTCATCTCCTCAACCACTGACCACATCATTAAAGTCTATTAAAGTCTCAAATCTCATCTATTTTATTCCAATGGTCAATGTTCTAGCTAACCTCAATCTGTGTGAAGCTCTATGAACCAATCACATTTCACTATCACTTTATAAAAACCCCATTTATTTTCATCTTTACATTTCACACTCTCACCTCATAACTCACAAACACTAACCCTGATTCACTAGCTTTTAGTTCATACATTAGCTTTCACCACCACCTATTGTTTCTATGATAACCATACAGCCTCGAATGAGGATGTGCGAGATGTGTTGTCGTGCATGGCCTCCAAATTATAAAGGCCCTCGAAAATTGTATCAAACAATCTCCACTGTGCATTTAATCTATCATCAATCCAACTCCACACACTCACTGCATCCATCTTTTTCCCCAAATTCTTTCTATCTACTTAAACCACTCACAATCATATTCTTCTTAATCACAATCACAAAAGCAAAAGAACAACGTGTTCAAGATTGTATAGTATTCAAATGATGATGTTGATGATAATCTATCATCATACATCTCGGTATATCAATGGCGCCCTTGTTGGGGTTTTCGGTTTACAATGTGGTTTAGACTACCTTCATAAAGTAAGTTTCTTTTACTATTAAATTTGAACCCCCATAAAAAACGTTCAAGTTCTGTCACTTCATCTAGATAACAATCCACACTCTTTACATTTTATATTGAATTGTTTTGCTCGCTTTCGCAGAGGCTCTTTCAAGGCTTAATGTTGTGATAAGGCACCCTAATGCTATTCATCCTGATAACATGATGGCATATGATAATGTAGGGAAACTTTGTCATTTCCATCGTGATTGTATTCATTCAGCTCAAGCAGGTCCTTCTTGCTTTGTTTTATGTTCATAAATCTACATCTTTGTTTTTTATAACATGTTTGGGGTTTTAGGCATTAAATGTTTCAGATTTGTAAAATCACTTGTGACTTTTTTTTGGTTTTTATACAACATAAATATATAACTTTTATTATCATTATTATTTATTATTATTTACATAGTAGTGGAAGACAAACGAGCAACAAGATGTGTCGTTAGCCCTTTTTAATTACAAAGCTAATTCGTTTGAAAAACATGTTTGTGTAATTAGGTGTCATAACTTTATTATTCATAACCCCGTTGGACTCAGTTGAGTAGCTCTACCGCCTTAGGTTGAAGAAAAATAAAAATATCAAACGAGAAAATTTTAAAAAAATCATGTGAATTCTATAGTCCTGTGAACATGTCATACATATAAATATATAATTTCCTAATTACTAAATAAAAATAATTAGGTTACTCCTAATCTAACCGCCTAGCAAGTTATACAAATAAAACCTCTTAAAACTTTTTTTATTTAATCGAGTAGATTATTATAACTTAAATATAATTTGTAATATGGCATAACTTAACACACATAAGTCTGTTCCCAATTCGAGTACTAGTGATTAATCACACGTATAAAATATGTCTAAACCAAAAAGCAAATACATAGTGGTATTGTGCTTCGCGACACTGTTCTGAAACATCGTCAAAGATGCAAATACCTTTTCTTCTTTCTTCAGTTGTTTTGTCCTTGGCCTTCAATTAAGTGAAATTGCGCATCATTATTTACCCAAATAACTAACTCCTCAAAAGAATTAAGTGCGGTCTTTATAAAAATAGAAACCGAACCGCATCACATTTTGCGGTTTTAGTTTTGCGGGTTTTTTTTTTAGATTTTTCAGGTTTTAACCGCACCGCACCATCACTTGTGACTTATATAATTAATGTGGGTTTTTGCGGTTTTTGGTTTATAATATTGGTTTTTTTGTTATAACAATGCATATATTTAAGGTAAAGACACACACACACATACACACACACACTTATGACTTATAAGAATATTAATGATAATACGCACTAGAAGCCTTATAATACACATGAGAGAGAGAGAGGCCGCGTAAGAGAGAGAGAGAGAGAGGCCACGTGAGAGAGGAAGAGAGAGAGAGAGAGAGAGAGAGAGAGAGAAGGTCTACAGGTCATCATCCCACATCACTCGTTTCTGTTTGACCAAGTCTTCATAGATAACCCCTGGTGGTTTGTGAGATGGAGTGTAGAGCTCTTTGAATTCAATTTCTAGAAAGGTCTGTTGAGGTGGAGTGATGTTAAGTTTCTTCTTGTAACTCACTACACAAGCTATAAATCCTTGACCCGTTTCTTGATGACGAGACTTCTTGTGAACATACGAAGAGCCACAATAAAGTTAACAATATTGTAGGATCATTTATTTCATAACACGGTGATGATTCTTGTGATTGGGCTAGTTTCTAGAGAGAGAAATGTGTTTCTATGAAAAGAGAAGAAATGACTAGCTTGCCTCTTCCAAAGTTGGAAGAGGCTTATATAGTACTTACAATATACCGGGTATTCGTACCCGACTTAATACTGAAAAACATACTATTAACTATTAAATTACGAGCTATAATAAACAGTAAATATATGGGGTGACCGAGTCTTTTACTCATATCTAACAATCTCCCCCTAAGGGAGGTCACCCTTAAAAACACTAGAC